>OY769910.1:7823550-7828550 GCA_963669185.1 Dyspetes luteomarginatus | reverse complement strand
CAAAGAAACAACACGATCGAAATCCTAAACCACAGCCGACACACTTTTTTTTTTGGCACAGCTCGGAAACGTTAATATTTTCATATTTGCGTCTGCCACGGCCATTTTATATTTAAGAAAAGTTTTACCAAAATTTGTCTCTTTCAAATCTTTATTCAAAGATTCGTCTTAAACAAAAGATGGAAAAAACAAACGGATTGCATTGCTAAAGACTATATAGAGCAACCGTGTGAAATCCGATATTATTGCTTCGAAACTTTCTCTCGTTTCATTGACTCTTGACGCTAATAAAATTTGTAAGCGACTAGATGTGTCTAAAAAAATTAGACACTTTCGTGTGTTCACTTTGACATATGTGATATATATGTCTATTCTCGCCCGGAATTGGGTGAGTCAATGCTCGGTATTTAGAATACTGGCCGCATAAAGCGTTCAGATGTATAAAAATACGTACACAAATCGCCTAGGGCGTTTACCACATAAAGAGCCATTCGGTCAAAGACACCGACTCGTGGAAATGCTGCGTAAATATTGCATCTTAATATAATACATCAAAAATAGCCTTAAAATAAATACCACTGTAGTATTATTAAGCATCATATACATGCGAGCAGCGCGCATCGTATTAGATAGAGCATCAGCGCTCACGCGCCGATGCTTCCTATCCCTTATAGATACCGGCCGGCCATACTGCGCATCGGAGCCGAACGGCTTACAGCACGGTGCCAGGGCGGCAAAAGTAGCGTTGAACTGGTCCGGACCAAATAGAGATCTACCAACTTTAGCAATGGCCAAAAATTTTATTTGATCTCAATTTTGTAACAAAATTGTTGTGTTTATTGATGCCATCATTGTTACTATTATTAATATTGTTATTATTATTATAACTATTACTATTATTATTATTATTATTTTTATTATTATTTTTATTATTATTATTATTATTATCATTATCATTATTATTATTATTATTATTATTATTAAACTGTTGAACGTGCGAACTAGTCACAGTAAATTTTGACGCGTGGACCGATCGAACTTAATTTTGACGCATGTACCGATCGGAGTTAATTTTCACGGGAGGATCATTATTAAAGCATTTTGAAAGAAAAGTTTTACGCGTGGACCGATCGGAGTTAATTTTCACGGGAGGATCATTATTATAGCATTTTGAAAGAAACGTTTGACGCGTGGACCGATCGGAGTAAATTTTGACGCATGGACCGATCGGAGTTAATTTTCACGGGAGGATCATTATTAAGAGGATGTGAAAGGTTTTGGCGAACTCCGATGGGGTCGGCATAGTAGTGAACGGGGCGCGCGCAACGAATTACCATCTGTGGGGCGCGCGCCACCGTTAGAGGGCACTATACGCCATCGGCTATTCGACAGACAAGCTCATGCCATGCGAGGCGGCTTGGTCGCTTCGTCTCGTCAAACAAGCACGGTTGTCAACAGTCACCGAGAATGTGTAATCTCGGTGACGAAAATGACTCGTTCGTTCATTTATTTTACGCATGCTTTGACGAGCTCGCATGAATGTAGCTCGATGAGATTTTGATCGGATATATAAGATTGTCGAGTCAAATTCATTCAAATAAATTTTAAATCTCATCCTATGATGCTGCACGAGCATCGTCAGTCGAGTTCGACTTTTGTCACCGAGAATATGCAATTTCGGCGACGAATGACTCCCTCGATTTATTTCATTACATGACGAATGACTCTTGCGAGTTATTTCATTATATGTCGAATGACTGTCGAGTTATTTCAGTTTTCTGCTGCATGTAATTCAGTGAGCTCGTACAAATTCAGCTCCGTGCCGTCATTGAAATAAATCAATGACCTCATCGGGTGATGCTGTACGAGCATCGACACCGAGAACATGGAATCTCGGTGACGATTGACTCTCTCGAGTCACTTTTTCACCGTACGTTCAGTGAGCTCGTGCGCTCGATTATATCGTTGAAATAAATCAACGAATTCACCGAGCGATTATGCATGAGCATCTACACCGAGAACATGCAATCTCGGTGACGTTTGATTTTGAAAAAAACTTGTCGCCCTATACAATGGAGCGAGGTCATAGAATTACTGCTCGATTATATCGTTGAAATAAAACAACGAAAACATCAAGCGATTATGACTGAGCATCGGCACCGAGACCATGCAATCTCGGTGACGATTTACTTGAAAAAAAAATTGTCGCTCTATACAAAGTAGCGAGCTCATGCAATTACTGCTCGATTATATCGCTGAAATAAATCATCGAATTCACCGAGCGATTGTGCATGAGCATCTACACCGAGAACATGCAATCTCGGTGACGTTTGATTTTGAAAAATACTTGTCGCCCTATACAATGGAGCGAGGTCATAGAATTACTGCTCGATTATATCGTACAAATAAAACACCGAAAACATCAAGCGATTATGACTGAGCATCGGCACCGACACCATGCAATCTCGGTGACGATTCATTTTCAAAAAAACTTGTCGCTGTATAAAATTTGCAATGTAAACAATGTTGCGAATTCACACATGTATACATGTATATACATATATATACGTAAATGAAAGAAAATTCGAGACGCATAGCGAACAGGCACGATATATATATGTATATATATATATGTATATATATATATGTATATATGTATATGTATATGTATATATATATATATGTATATGTATATATATATGTGTAAATACAGTGTTGCGAATTCAGAGAGCGAGTGTCGAAAGAAATCCTAAGCTCATGCCGTGCGCGGCGGCTTGGTCGCTTCGTCTCGTCAAACAAGCACGGTTATCAACAGTCACCGAGAATGTGTAATCTCGGTGACGAAAATGACTCGTTCGAGTTCATTTATTTTACGCCTGCTTTGACGAGCTCGCATGAATGTAGCTCGATGAGATTTTGATTGGATATATAAGATTGTCGAGTCAAATTCATTTAAATAAATTTAAAATCCCATCGTATGATGCTGCACGAGCATCGTCAGTCGAGTTCGACTTTTGTCACCGAGAATATGCAATTTCGGCGACGAATGACTCCCTCGAGTTATGTCATTACATGACGAATGACTCTTGCGAGTTATTTCATTATATGTCGAATGACTCTCGAGTTATTTCAGTTTTCTGCTGCATGTAATTCAGTGAGCTCGTACAAATTCAGCTCCGTGACGTCATTGAAATAAATCAATGACCTCATCGGGTGATAGTGTACGAGCATCGACACCGAGAACATGGAATCTCGGTGACGATTGACTCTCTCGAGTCACTTTTTCACCGTACGTTTGACATATGACGGTTGCTTTAAATAAAGCGTCGAGAGCCAATGGGTGGTCGACGAGTAAATCGTTTAGTGACCACGACGTGAAAGTAGTAGCGAAACGTATCTTTGTAGAACCAGCGTGAAGTGGTTCCCTTAGCGGGCGTCGTGAACCGAATTGTCGTGAGAAGTTCTATGATGTGAAGGAAGCGACGGGTTGAGAAACCTTTGTCGAAGCAACCTGAAGTTGTTCCCTTAACGGGCGTCGTGAACCGAATTGTCGTGAGAAGTTCTACGATGCGAAGGAAGCAACGGGATAGGTAAGTAGTTAATAAAAGGTAAGTAATTAGTCGGTAGCAATTAAACCGTGATCTTTTCTTTATTTAACTTCCATGACAGGGGTGCCTGTTCTGACCTTTCGGCAGTTTTTTGCCAGACGTTTTCGAACGAGCTGGTCGTGAGCTTCGTCGCCAAAACATTGCCGCATGAGCGCGGGTTTGTAGCGCGGGTCTTTTTTGCGTATATTTTGTGGCATAGCCCAGCTCAGAGAGAAGCTGACCGGAGTTAGCTTCCAGACGGTCTCTGGTGGTGGCGCCTCGAAGTTTGTCCGGTCGTGCAAAGGCGGACGAGTTTTTCCCGGTGTTGGAGGCGGATGGTCGAGATCTGGGATGAAGACATCCGTCTCCCACGGCTCCAGTGTGACTACTGGCGGTGCGGGAACCGCCACGAGATTTTGTGCCTATGGGCGCAAGAAAAAGCAATGTCGATAAAACAGAGCTCCTTTTTTAGCGCTTAGCGAGCGTTACCGGCATTTACCGGTATTTTCCGCTCAAAGCGCTTCTCCCTTCGGAGCACCACGACCCGTGGGTGTTGGTGCGGTCCCTTCTGGCCCTGGCGATGGCCGCGGCGAGCAGCGGCACGTTGACCTGCCCTCTTCGGCATCGGATGCGAGGTCGAAAAATCGGAGCACTGTTTCCGGAGGAGCCGAGCGGAAGGCTAGCTGCCTCGTTGGTGAAAAGCAGCAGTCAGAGGGACCGCTACCTCTGTGGTAAAGAGGTAGCAGTCGGAAGAACCGCTACCTTTGGTAAAGAGGAGCAGTCGGAAGAACCGCTACCTTTTGTGGTAAAAGGAGCAGTCAGAGAAACCGCTACCTCGTCTGGTAAATCGAGGAGCCAAGGCAGAAGCCAGCTACCTCGATGGTACAACAAAAAACTGTAAGTTTTTTAAGGAGGTTTTACTTTATTTCCCGCGTATAACTATACTTGGGGTAATAATTCCTGATCATACATTGTTCTGATCGCAGGGATATAATCCCGTTATGGGTGTGATACAAACGCGAAAGCAGTCGAATGTGCGCCACACGGCGGCCGACTGAGGTACTAACTAGTGCTGTGAAGTATCCGTTAATGAATATATAGTATTTTAAGAGCTATAGATATACAGTAAGACGTATTATGTTATAACTAATGTAATATGATTATATATGTATTAGGTGAAAATGCAGAAGTGATATATATGTGAATACTTAATTAAATGTGTAGGGGAGATGCGAGTCAGGGGGTAATATGGGTCAATCCCCAATTATTTGTAAGACTCTTAGTTTAAAGTAGAATAAAACGGGAAAAGGGTATTGAAACTCATGAATTAAAACTAGAGCAGTGAAGCTGCGGATAACACGTTCAGTGAGCTCGTGCGCTCGATTATATCGTTGAAATAAATCAACGAAAACA
>OY769910.1:7796050-7818550 GCA_963669185.1 Dyspetes luteomarginatus | reverse complement strand
AATCGAAGGGTCACCTCCCAAAGCTACAGTTGTAGCAAATGCAGCAGCATAAACGCCACAACTAAATGCATCCGGCTGTTTTGAAACGGGCTGAATAGAGATACAGTCAATCTCCACGGAAGGATAACGTGCATGAATATACCTTCGTACTTCTTTATGCATGCGAGTAAATGCACTTGGACACATACTATCATAAATCAACACATGCGAGCCGTTGTACAATATGCAACACCAGTGCCTCGATTTGTTCCCACCAATTATTTGCATGTCATGTAAAGATTGACATGGCTTGATAAAGCGAAAGTACCCAGTGTAATTGGCAGGATTAAAATCAAAGTTTACGTTTTCTTTCAGTATTTGTTGAAACAAATCGACACTTGTATCAGTCAGGAGGCTGGTGTCCGTTGTAATATTTGTAATAACCCGGTCGACATCAATGTTTCGGCGAACAACCTCGAGCGCTTCCATATCGGAATCTGTAATGTAGATTTCAATTTCTTCATCAGATTCTATCGGCGCCCAATCGCTATTGTGATCTGTGGGTTTATGGATGTCTAACCCGTTATTTTGGGGTATATTTTGCAGCAAATCTCCGTTTATTAGCGAAACACTGCTTGTGGCTCGGAATCGTTTGCGAGGCAATTGTTGCACCTTCCATTTGCGCAATGTTTTCAGAGGAGCATTTTTTTTTTTCGTTTCATCCTGATCGCGAGCCTCCAACACATACACCGGTTCTCGAAGCGGCATACTTCGATTTCGTCGACTATCGAGGATTTCCGGTAGAAGACCTTGCATGTAAAAACGTGACAACAATGGTTGAATTTTATGCCAAAACTCATCATCTTTTGGCACCTTCACGTATTTAATATCAACGGAAGTCCATAAAGCAAAAACACAATATTTTCGTCCGGTTATGTGTAGTTGACCTTGAACTTGGTGGTAGTAATGATGCGTCTTACTCATACACTGGGCATTTCTCTTATCGAAAATGCTCCTGAGACGGGGATTGCGTTGAATGGCTCTTTCCAAATTTTCGTCCTGGGCCGAAAAAGGGCACTTGATTTCAACAATACCATCGTCATCGATTAGGCCGTCTGGCGAAGCACCCAAGTAAGGAATGTCTGCATCGATAAAAAGCCCACATGGCATAATTGACTTGTTGAGTTTAAACTCCAATGCCATTATGGCAGTTTGCTCATTAGCAATCCCAAACTGCACTGCAGGTGCGTCGATGATTTTCGGATAACGAATACTTTGCACTATTTTGGAACAAGAGGTTATTCGGAGCATTCGACAGATTTGTCCGAATTTTGAAGCAGTTATGAGGCTTGTACGTAACCCGTGCCATAATGCGCTGTCACTCTGAGCCACGGTATCTCGCTCAATCTGGTCTCGATTTGCACTTCTCTGCTTCAGTTTTTCGAAATGCTTTTCGGCAAGTACGTTATAAACCGCCTCTGGAACATCGGGTTGCTGAGACGACGGTCCATAATCTTTATCGATGCCCTGCCACCTGCTATGTTTGCGTCTACCCTTTTGTTGGCGTCGCAGCTTATTTCGAAGTATCTGGCGATGCCGACTCCGCTCAAATCTATCAACGATAAGAGGAACTCTTTTCGCCTTACTGTAGTGCACTTTCGAAAGCAGCTTTTGACTATTGTGCTGTATAAATGCACCGTAGCATCTCATTTGATAAGAATTTCTCGCGCAGTGATTGATCCGTTTTCCACAATTGAGTTTGTTAATGATTGAATTGCAGGCTTCAGCAATGTTATTTGTTTGAGACTGTAACAAACTATTTGCGTGACAACTGAGGTGGCGGACAGCTTCTGCTGCGTCACGGTAGATACCAGTTCGTTCAAGCTCTGGAATTAAATTCTTCTCGTTCTCCTTTGGTTCGCAAGGAAATGGCAATGACTTGCAAGATGTGTGTTGTCCAAAAACGTGTCCAAGCAGGATTAAAATGTCATTTTGAAGCATTTTAATTTTTTCTGTTTCAGGCTCGCCATCTGCTTTACGAATATCTCGTGCACGCTCAATATTTCTTCGCATCTTCAAACCACAGTTATGAACTTGTATCCGTAATGCAGCAACTGTTACGATACCTTTCTGGGGCTGAGCTTCTAGCCGTTTCGTCGATGCATTCCTCATTTTTTTGCCTAAATTACGAAACAAGTGGTTACTGCATTCCACTTTGTGTACAACTATGCCATGAGCAGCGTAGGGGTCAGCATCTCTGATTGCTTGATAAGTGCTGCTATCGCCATCAGAGATGAGCGTTTTGTATATTAAGCCATGTATCTTTATGCCATTTTTGAATCCTTCAAGAATTATATCAGTTTCCATAGCTGTAGAGCTTTGGTCGCGACCCCAATTCTTGTAACATATATGCTCGCGTGGTTCCATAGCAAGTTGTTCAGTTTTGGCGCATACCGCGCAATATTTATTCCTCACACCACCGAAAAGCACTTTTTTTGTTTCGAAGCCAATAATCGAGCTATTACCTGACAACGAATCGTACTTCCCATTCATGTAAGTACGCTTTGCCCAACTTCCATCGGCAATGACTGCAATCAATGGAAAGCCGTTTTTAACGTGGCCTTCCTTTATGGCAATCTGTTTTTCCTCTTCTGCCGCCGCATCCATTTCTTCGGCGGCAACGGCTTCAAAATCATCATACATGATATCGCGAAACTTGCGATACGCAACATGCGAAAGCGAACGGACATTCATCGCCGCAAGCTGCTCTTGCAACGTGGAATATCCTGTCCCGGAAGTTATAGTGCCGCTAACTGCACTTTCGTTAATGCCCATCGTACTATCATCATCGGGATCGGTCCAAATATTGAAACCGTAATTGCACATGTCACATCTAAAAAGCAATTGGGTTCTCAATCCACGATCAATGTATTTCTCCAATTTGAGGTGACGAAAATAACACTCCAAACCACGGCTGTGAGAGTCAAATTTTTCATGCAACTGTTGCAGAAAGAAGGTAATATCGACTATCCGTCGACCTTCGACTTCCACGTCAGCGCGACCCGCATCTAATGCACCCTCACTATCGACAAGAAGCTCATGTTCATCAATATCAGAACCCTCCTGATGATGGTCTATCTGATTAACAAATTTCTTTTTTTCGATTTCATGCAATTGGCAATCAAATGAAGGTTGTGGACAATCGTAAGCCCATTTTGCTCCAGGCAACCCCATTTCCCGCGAAATATCTGCATGCAAACCTGGCTCAATGCTTCGTGAGCCATCTGTATGAATACTCCATGTATCTAACTGTGGTATTGGCTTAGCAGTTTCATCTTCTCCGAAAGCATGCAATTTACGGGGATGAATGCTCACTTTCTGAGGACTACTCGAATTTAGGGTAACGATCGAAAATTCTCCCATTTCTGGACGAATCTCGAAAGTGCTTGGTGCAACTTGCCGCTCAGATAAGAACACAGTATTTTCAAGGGGCTGGCAAGTATGCATTTTCGTGACATTATTTTCTGTTGCGCCAACTTTCATACGCCTATCTGTGCCACTGATTTCTGCAAGCCCATGATGGACCTTGTTCACGTCGAGATCATGCATTTCGCGTCGAAAACAAGTCTTCGAAAAATCGGGAACAGAGCGTTGCTCTTGCTGCTCATCAATTTCTGAAAAGCATGCTTCAGAAATCTCGTTTTGAAACGAATCTGTGCTCTGAGATTCGAGCTCGGAAGGTGAACATGCGTTACCTGATTCGTGCCTCTTGAGTTCGGCAGCATAATTTGTAGGTTCTCTAGGTAGATTATGATGATGCCTGGGAAGAAATTATGATCGTGAATATCTCGCTACATTAAACTTTGCTTATAATTTGTCAAATCTTCGCAAAAAGTGAAAACAAAGAATTTCTGGATTGCAATATGTTATGAGATGAAAGTGAAGCGAGTCGAGCAATACTTTTGTTTCCTTCTTGGAATCTATATTCAGATAATCAAAAAAGGGTTCAGAAAGTCCCTTAGATGTTTTCGTTTCTGAGCAATGGTTTGAATGTTATCGCATACGGAAGATTGACAAAACGAAGATGTTGAATGAAAAAAAAAGATAGATAATCGAAAAAGGAAACCAAACTGTTATTAGAACATTTCTCTCGGAACGATATTGTCGGAATTACGGCGAGCTACCTCGCTCTCGTCATTTTGGGTATAATGCACTCGCTTGTTCTCGTGATTTTTGATATAATGCGTTGGCTCGTTCTCGTTATTTTGGATTGCGTGCACTCGCTTGTTCACGTTGTTTTGGGTTTGATACACTCACTCGCTTACGTTGTTTTGGGATTAATACCCCCACTCGTGGGGGAGCGGCAAAAAAAATCAGACATTACCTCGATAAGAACAACCCTAATCTTTATTTCTCTGTCTATTACTATATACAGTCATGGACAATTAAAGTGAAACAAAGTATTTTTGGACGATTTCAGCGAAACTTGGTAAAAACTAAGAAAGTACTACCGAGGTACCCTTATCTTCCGAATGAAACTAGTTTCATTATAATCGGATGCGAATTGACTTGGTGCAAAGGTATAGCAAGGTATACCCCCAGAATTGATATTGAGTCTCCACATTCTTTCTCTTCTTTCTCCGCATCATACATTCTCTTTTTCCCCGAATGTTAGTTGTAATAACACGTACCTGCGAATGCCGCTTAGTCGACGAGAATGAGGACGTTTATTCCATTTGTTACTTTTGTTGCCCATTTTTCTCACATCACTTTTCACTTATGATATCAACAATCTATTTATGCAATAAAATCTCTTGATAAAAATAATAGTTCTAGAACAATTCGTATGCTCTAATAATATAACTATATAACTTCACGGTGAAACGCTACGTCTTACGATCGCGTCGACCAGTCATATAGACTGCTTTCATTCTGTAAACCGTGTGTATAGAATAAGATTGTCGTTTTTTCTCTATCTCTCTCAATCTGCGGAACTATATACATAAATATGCGGATTTGTGTGCATGTGTGTATGTGGGGGGTGTCTGGGCGTGTGTGAACACGCACAATGTATGTATAAATACACACATTCATACACACACACATTAGTTGATTTACATATATGTATATATATATATTGTAACGTGACATTTTGCCACGTCACCCGCACGGAGGTTGGCCAAGCAACGGGTCGGTATTACGACCCACAGGACGACGCGCATGGAGTGGCCGGGCCGCAATAATTGAGTATTAATTATTAAGGCTACCAATTTGGAATTAATTATTAAGGCTACCTATTTGGAATTAATTATTAAGGCTACCTATTTGGAATTAATTATTAAGGCTACCTAAATGGAGTTGGATATGCACGATTAGGGCCAAGAGGGGTCATTTTAATGGCCTGTGAGGAACCAAGACCAGTCTTCCTCGTTCGCCAAGGTCGTGGCGTTGCCCTTGCCGGTCCTTTGGCTCGCCCGGATCGCGTTATGGGTTAAAGGAGTAGTACGGGATTTTCTCTCATTTTGTTACAAGCGGGTTGCCGATCACCAGCACCCGTGGGTTTTATGGATGCCGGGAAGAACAAAGGTTAATGGCCAAAAGTAACGTGTCGCCTGTTCTTCCCGACTTAGTAGCCAGGAGCTATACCACCCCCCAGCCTGCTCGCTGTTCGTCGCGGTCCGCTCATCACGGCGCCTCATTTTGGTGGACTACGGGGAGGTAGCGGGGGGCGGGGTGCTGTTTAGTGCGAGTGCACTGTGGGCCCACCGCGGTGCTTAGTAGGGACGCCTCAGTACCATGAGGGAGGCCTCCCCCCGTCCCCGCGCTCCTCTACCGGGTCCTGAGGGGAAGACGGCAGAGAGCGGCAATGATAGTTGTGGGGAGAGAGTTCCGTGGCGCGGTCTTGGTGGGGCTTGGGGAGCCGCGCGGGGCAGCGCCGCCGATGCCCATCATCGGGCCAAGGAGAGAATGAGCGAGGAAGACGGGTGAAGGGCTAGGGAGAAGACACCTGTGTGGGGGCCGAGAGAGGGTGGGGATCGCCCGGTTCGGGAGCTCACGAAGAGCGTGAGGAAGAGCAGTTCAAAAATTGTGTTAATTGAGTAGAGTCGTATCCAAAAGCAGAGTGTCGAAGAAATTATATATACGAGCCACGGCCGAGGACGGTTGAGACGATCATCCTTCTTCTTGTCATGTAAGTTGAGAGTTCGTCTTTTTATGGGATGGCTGTGTCGCTTCGGGGCGACGCGTTATAGTCGGATTATCTTTTGGGGAAGTCCGGGCCTTTTAGTTTAATTTAATTATGGAATTTATTGAATTATTCCGTATGACCGAACCTACGCTTTGCCCTGGTCGTGCCATGTTTCGTGTCTTGCTTTAGTTTGCTGCCTTTCTCTAAGCTAGCCACGCACGGAGAAATTAGTTGGATAAAATAGTGATTAGGGAAAGAATTATTAGGGAATAATTAAGAGTTTATATAGGATCGTTAAGAGTAGTAAAAATGCTTGGACGAATTGTTCATGATCGCCCCTGAATCGTATCGTTCCTAGGGCCAACGTCTTACGCCGTTAAGAGGTTCCGAGGCCGCGCCGTGTGTTTATGTTTTTTTTCGTTTCTTGTCGACGGATTATCTTTAGTTACCTAAGTCGTTCCCGAATTCGGGGAATTGACTCGCTACCTATCCGGTATTATTCAACATTGCTACCTATCATGATTATTAAGTATCGCCAAGCTACCTATCATGATTATTACGATTTTCAAAACGCTACCTATCAGGATTATTAATTATTTGAAAAGCTACCTATCATGATTATTATTTGAAATGCTACCTATCAGGATTATTAATTATTTGAAACGCTACCTATCATGATTATTATTGGAAATGCTACCTATCAGGATTATTAACTATTTGAATGCTACCTATCAGGATTATTGACTATTTGAATGCTACCTATCATGATTATTAGTTGAAATGCTACCTATCATGATGATTATTTGAAATGCTACCTATCATGATTATTATTATTTGAAATGCTACCTATCATGATTATTATTTGAAATGCTACCGATCAGGATTATTAATTATTTGAAACGCTACCTATCATGATTATTATTGGAAATGCTACCTATCATGATTATTATTTGAAATGCTACCTACCAGGATTATTAACTATTTGAAACGCTACCTATCATGATTATTATTTGAAATGCTACCTATCATGATTATTATTTGAAATGCTACCTATCAGGATTATTAACTATTGGAAACGCTACCTATCATGGTTATTAGCTATTTGAGACGATACCTACCGAGATTATTCGAACGCTACCTATCATGCTTTCGCGAGGCTACCTATTATGTTTTTCGATTATTTCGCGATGCTACCTATTATGTTTTTCGATTATTCCGCGATGCTACCTATTATGTTTTCCGATTATTTCGCGATGCTACCTATTATGTTTTCCGATTATTTCGCGATGCTACCTATTATGTTTTCCGATTATTTCACGATGCTACCTAGTATGTTTGCGATTATTTCGATGCTACCTGTTTTGAGTGGTATCGACGGGTTAGTTTAATTAAGTTTTAGTTACTGGCAATTGTATCAATAAACTCACGGCGAATTTCTACATCGGCTCAATTATTCTGTGAACACCCAAATGAGCCAGCGGGACTGTTGAAATAAAAACTTAGTTTCCCGGAACCTTGAGTTTTGTCGCATCTTTCCGTCCACCCCCCTCTACCATCGTTTTCTCAGGTGAGCTGAGCTAGCCGAGTCTCTCCTTCGGCCTCACCACTTCGCCTCCCGCGTGTTGGGTCATTTTTGCGAACTCGTGTGAGGAATCAAATTAATAAAAGTCGGTCTTCGACCGGCGGTACTTGGTACCTGGCGCCCGATTCCTTCACACGAGGGTTAATTTTGGTCTCGAATGACATCATGGCTGGTGTGAGTTGTATTGCGATTTTTCGGCGATGGGCCGAGTTTAGTGAAGATAAAGTTTTGGCGTGATTGCGTTCACGATCACACGCGGTAAGCGGAGTCGAGTCAGACCGGGAAAGTGTGCGGGAAAAATCTCGTTACAAATTGGCGCCCAACGTGGGGCCACAAGTGACAAAGATTCGTGGGTAAATTGATACGATTGCCAGAGTGTTAGATAGTTAGGTAGGATATTTTTTTTGGTGGTCGATGGTGTTTACCATCGGCGATTATAGGATTATTTCTTTGTGTTCATTTACGTTACTCGAGGATTATCACAAACCCCCCGAACTTAGCATAAGAAACTTATTATTTGCTCTCTTTTCGGGATCGTTATCGTGCGTCTAACAATAACATCGCCTCATCGGACCAGATAGGCCGTGTTTACGTTTTTTTTTTCATTTCTTGCCTTTGTTTCCGTCTTAGGAAATAGCGAATTGGTGATGATAGTTCCGGCGAAATTCGCCGGATTATCCGACCCAGGTCATTGTTATCTCACCGAGCCGTTGACAACAACCTCGCTTGTTGTTGATTGGTCATGTTTAATCTCTTAATCCCTTATACCTCGGCGATAATCGGCGAGCTATTTATTTCGTTTGGTGCTGTTTTTCACGCATTGCGCAGATCGCCTATGGACAGAGTTAATCCCTTGTATTGTCCCGATCACTATTAATCCGGCTATTGTCGCTATGCTTGATCGCTTGATACGTTGTTATTATTTTTTTTTGTTGCGACTCGCTTTCACTCTACCGCTTGCTCCAGTCTTCGCTTGTTTACATTAAGACTTGGTCTCGCTAATCCGTGGAATTATTCCACGTATCTTCCAAGTGTTGTTTTCGACGAAGGATTAATTTTATAGCGTGTTCGGGGAAAGTATTCCCCCGGATTGCCACCCTGAGTCGAAGTACCGGCTAGTTACGCTGATCCGAGTGGGGTGAGAGGGACTCTATGTGCGCGACTTGAAGTGAACGGATCAATCAGCGATACGTAAAACCAGCTCTTTCCTACGACATCAAGTCGAGTGCTACCTTTTACGATTTATAATCGTTCGCGAGTGCTACCTTTTACGATTTATAATCGTTCGCGAGTGCTACCTTTTACGATTTATATTCGTTCGCGAGTGCTACCTTTCACGATTTATAATCGTTCGCGAGTGCTACCTTTCACGATTTATAATCGTTCGCGCGTGCTACCTTTTACGATTTATAATCGTTCGCGAGCTACCTACTCGTTCGCGAGTGCTACCTTTTACGATTTATAATCGTTCGCGAGCTACCTAATCGTTCGCGAGCTACCTTACGAATTAATAAATTTCACGAGCTACCTACCCGTTCGCGAGTGCTATCTTTTACGGATTATTAACTTTCGCGAGCTACCTACTCGTTCGCGAGCTACCGTTACGAATTAAATTTCGCGAGCTACCTACCCGTTCGCGAGTGCTATCTTTTACGGATTATTAACTTTCGCGAGCTACCTAATCGTTCGCGAGCTACCGTTACGAATTATAATTTTTGCGAGCTGCCTAATCGTTCGCGAGCTACCTACTACGAATCGTTAATTTCCGCGAGCTACCTACTCGATCGCGAGCTACCTTACGAATTAATAAATTTCGCGAGCTACCTAATCGTTCGCGAGCTACCTACTCGTTCGCGAGCTATCTTTCCCGAATTATAATTTTCGCGGGCTACCTATCGGGCACGAGCTACCTACCGTTCGCGAGTTATCTACGGCGCATGTACCATGCCCGATCAGGCGGTGGGTCCACCCACCACCACGTCTACACGCGTACCCGAGGGCTGACCCCGTCGCGAGGAGCCGGAATTCGAACCGGAAGGGGCGTACGGTGGCTCCGACCCGGCGGCGGTAACCGTGGGAGCCCCGATAGCGGCCCCCCCGACAGGCTGGGACTCGGGTATAGTCACCACTAGCCAGGCCTACTGGGGCTTACCGAGCTCGGCGGGTGGTCCGGCCACTCGGCCGAGTGCTTTGAATTGGTCTTATCCCCCGATAATGTCGGCCAGCCAACACCCTGCGACTTACTCAACCCCTCTGCATCCACCAACAACTAGTGACCAGTGGGAACCGAACGCGTCGAGCCGTTTTCCCCCCAGGGGCCAGCGGCCCCGCCATAGCCTGCCGGACGCCAGACCCCGCGGCGTGGACTGGGAGAGAACCCAGACCCAGGAGCCTGGGCCTCCCCCTGGTTCGGGCTGGGACCAGCCCGATTCCCGTCACGACGAGGGTCCGGCTATCATGGACCGCTTTGGTGGAAGCCGACCAGCGGCCACAGCCTCCTCTGTGCTGCACGTAATGCGCAAGTGGAACATTTCCTTTTCGGGGAAAAGGGGTGACGATGTGGACACCTTTCTGACCCGCGTGGCCGAGAGCCGCGCGCTCATACCGGTCGCCGACGGAGACTTAATCCGCTGTCTCCCGTTCTTCCTGACCGGGGTTGCCTTACAGTGGTTCCGTAACGACCGCGATCGTTGGACCAGCTGGAGCCAATTTAAGGCGGCGTGCCAATTGCGGTTCGGGGACCCCGATTACCAATACGCCTTACGCGAGGAGATCATGCGACGAACGCAGGGTCCCGACGAACCCGTCGCTGACTACCTCACTTGCTTGCGCGGATTATTCGAGCGCCTCCGGCCGAAATGGAGTGACGCAGAGCAAATGCAATACGCGCACCGAAACATGCTACCAAAACTACAAGTGGCCATACACCGGGACGATCTGTTCGACTTTGACTCCTTCGAGCACATTGCCGTACGAGTGGAGAAGAGCTACCTGCTGGCTCGAGCGTACCGAGCACCTCCCACCCCAGAGCAGTCGCTGTGCCCGGAGCTGGCTTATCGCAGCCCCAACAAGCCTCGGACCGCGCCCCTGCGGCCCCTATACGCGGCGCAGGACTTGCCCCGAGCAGATCCTACCGGTTACAATTCCGAGGGCTTCAGTGACTTGTTGGAGGTAAGTGATACCCTACCGGACTCCCGTGCCAGGGATCCAACGGAGGGCGTGAACGCCGTTCAACCACCATCTCGTCCGCGCCGAAGGGCAAACCCCGACCGGCTGACGAACCCCCCATCAAGATTGGCCCGAGAGCCAAATTCAAGCGGGTCGCCCACAGCCCCCTTACACGCCCTCAACCCGTTTCGGGACCCAGTATCAGCGCCCCCTCCATCGGCACCCGTGCCTGGCGGCCTGGGTAGCCCAAGGGCGGCGCGGCCGCCGATAGTGTGCTATAACTGCAACAAGCCGGGCCATCGTTTTAGATTCTGCCAGGAACCTAGACGAGTCTTCTGCTACCTCTGTGGCCAAGCCGGTTTCAAGGCCCCGGATTGTCCGTGCGCGGGAAACTAACGGGGGCACGCCCGCTTTGGTCGAACGACGTGCCCACGCCGCCACCGGAACCAACATCGACCCACTACCTTCAGGAAGGAAAAATTTTAGACGAAGAACCGCTGCGGTGCGGTAACTTGCAGACGGAAGAAAGTGCCACGGCTTTCTATCTGACCTTTTACGTCCAGGGCTGGCCAATACGGGCCTTGGTGGACTCCGGTTCCAGCCGAACCTTCCTAGGTCCAGCCGCCATCCAGTGGATGGACGATCTACAAATACCCAGGCAGGCTTCCCGCCCGCGAGGAGTGGAAATGGCCGGGAGCCAGAAGGCCGTAACCACCGAGACGGTCAACCTGTCAATTCAACTATGGGGTCAAACTTACCCCGTGACTGCCTACCTGCTACCTGCCTTAGTGCTACCCTGTATCTTAGGGTTGGATTTCCTCCAAGCCGCGCAATTGCTGATTGACTTCGGGGGATCCCGCTGGTCCAGTAGGTTACACCCTGCCCAGTGGCATAACTTCGAGATCCAAGGAGGGCCCACCGCCATGCGGTTGGGGTGCTGTGGATTGCGAGAGCTAACAGCGGAGCAAACCACGGCCTTGGAGGCCGTAGTGTCAGAAGAAATCCCTCCTGCCCCTCCGAAACCCGGGGCTACCAACCTGACCGAACATCGGATTGACGTAGGGGGACACCCCGCCATCAAACAACGCTACTACGCAGTGTCGCCGGCCATCGAAAAGGCCATCCATGACGCCGTCCAACAAATGCTCGACGACAACATCATCGAGCCCTCGTCGGGTGAGTGGTCGAGCCCCATAGTCATGGTCAAGAAGCCAAACGGCAAGTTACGGTTTTGCCTCGACTTCCGTAAGGTGAATAGCGTGACCAAGAAAGACGCCTACCCCATCCCGCTCATGAACAGTATTCTGGATCGACTGCGCCAGGCGAACTACATCACGACCCTAGATCTGAGCCAGGCGTACTTCCAAGTGCCCTTAGAGGCCCAGAGCCGCGAGATCACCGCCTTTACCGTTCCCGGCATGAGCTTCTTTCAATTCCGGCGAATGCCGTTCGGTTTGACCAACGCGCCGGCTACGTTCCAACGCCTACTCGACCGCCTGTTAGGCCCCGAGATGCAGCCGTACGTCTACGTCTACTTGGACGACATCATCATCGTCACGCCAACCTTCGAGGAACACCTCCATTGGCTCAGGCGAGTATTAACCAAAATCCGCCTGGCGGGCCTCACCATCAACCCCGAAAAGAGCGAGTTCTGCCGCTCCGAAGTGCGCTACCTGGGGTTCTTGGTCAATGGTCAAGGACTCCAGATCGACCCGGAAAAAGTAGCCCCGGTGCTGGAGTTCCCAGCTCCGCGCAACGTCAAGCAGCTGCGGCGCTTCCTTGGCATGTCATCGTGGTACCGCCGTTTCATACCAGGCTTCGCCACCCTAGCCAGCCCGTTAACCAAGCTACTAAGGAAGAACCAGCCTTGGACCTGGACGGAGCCACAACGCGACTCATTTGAGGCGATCCGTAGTCACCTGTCCATAGCGCCGACCCTGGCCTGCCCGAACTTCGAACTACCGTTCGTGCTCCAAACGAATGCCAGTTCGGTGGGACTCGGAGCCGTCTTGACCCAAACCATCGAGGGGGTCGAGCACGTCATCGCCTACGCCAGTAGAGCCCTAACGAACCCGGAAAAGAACTACACCACTACGGAGCAGGAATGCCTTGCCGTTATCTGGGCCATCCACAAATTCCGTTGCTACCTGGAAGGATACCACTTCACCGTGGTCACGGACCACTCGAGCTTAAGGTGGCTGCACAACCTGAAGAACCCGGCTGGGCGTTTAGGGCGCTGGGCCCTTGAAATGCAGGAGTACGATTACGAGGTGATCCACAGGAAGGGGGTCTTACATCACGTCCCCGACGCCTTATCCAGAATTCCGGAAGCTACCTGTACCCTGATCTTGCCCACGGGGGTGAGCGACGATCCGTGGTACACCACCAGGATGAGGGACGTCGCCAAGAACCCAGCGGGAAACCCGAGTTGGAAGGTACAGGGTGGCCAACTCTACTACCACCGAACTCCCCGGTTACCGGCGTTGGAAGTAGGGGACCTGGATGCGTGGAAGCTGGTACTCCCGAAAGAACTGCGGAGGGAAGCCATCCGCGAGTCCCATGATGCCCCCCAGGCAGGGCATTTGGGCATTGAAAAAACCTTCCGTCGGGTGGGGATCCGCTACTACTGGCCGAACCTATTCCGAGACGTGGTGACCTATACCCGGGCGTGCGCGACTTGCCAGCGCTGCAAGGTGGAGCAGACGGGTCCCGTGGGCCTCATGGGGCAGCGGGCCTTGGAGCAACCTTGGGACACCATCGCAGCCAATATAATGGGCCCGTTACCTACGAGTAAGGCAGGGTTCGCCTGCCTTCTGGTCATCCAGGACTTATTCACGAAGTGGATCGAGTGTATCCCTCTAAAAAAGGCTAGCGGTAAGAAAATCGCGGAAGTTCTGGAAGAGTTAATCATAACTCGCTGGGGGGCACCCCGGGTCCTGCTTACGGATAACGGGACGGAATTCATCAACCGGGATCTGAGAGCCTTCACCGAGCGCATCGGTATCCGCCACCACACCACCCCCCCTACCATCCGCAGGCCAACCCCGTCGAACGGGTCAACCGGGTGATAAAAACCATGATCATATCCTATCTGGGGAATGACCACCGAGAATGGGATCGTCACCTGGCGGATTTCCGTTTCGCGTACAACACCGCGTACCACAGCTCCCTACAAGCCACGCCGGCTTTTCTGAACCTGGGGCGGGAACCCCAGCCTTCGGTCATGCAACCAAGCGAGGGGAACGTGGAATTGGTTCCAACTACCCCCGAGGACTGGAGCGAGCGGATGAAACGAGTGGCGTCCCTACGGGGAATCGTAAGAAACTCCCTAGATGAAGCATACCGGCGACAAGCTACCTACTATAACGCGAAACGCCGCGACCGAAATTTTAGCATAGGGGACCTCGTTTTGAAGCGACAGCATGTGTTGTCCTCCGCGGCACAGCACATCGCTGCCAAACTGGCCCCTAAATTCCATGGCCCCTTTAGAGTAGTACGGAAGTTCTCCCCCGTAGTACTAGAACTAGCCGATCCCGAGGGATCCTGGGTCGGTAAGGTCCACGTACAGGATTTAAAACCGTTCCGACCCCCACTTCTAAGGTCCACAGTTCGCCGAGGGGACTCACGGCCTGGTCCGTTAGAGTGGGACCCACTCAAGGCCAACTCACGCCCATCGTCTAATTAACATCTTTCTTTACAGATCGCCTTGTCGCTACCTACCGAACGCTCGGGCCTGCTACCTTTTTTTTTTTGCTTCTCGTTTTTTTTTCTCTACCTCTTGGTGGGCGATTGAGTGCCTCGCTATCTCGCACCATGTTTTCACCGGCGGATCCGGAGCCAGGCCAAGGCGGGGACTCCCACGAGTGGCTATTCGCAGCGGCGCCCGCCGCTCCTACTGCTGAGCTGGAGGGGCCCTTGCCGCCCACCGAAATGGATTTCGAAATAGTCAGCATCGCGTCCTCGTCTTCCATCTCCATATTGGACTCCACCGAGGCCGACGAATTCCGCATGGAATCAGGGGATGAAGCTGCCACCGTGGTGGACGGGCAACTGGAGGGAGTCGTCACCACGAGCGACGAGTCCCTGATGGAAACCGAACCGGGGGTTCCCCCGCCGGGGGTGGAAGAGGCTGCCCTGGCACTGGACCTACAGGACCAGCCAGCAATCGACGATAATCCGGTCTGGGACCCCATTCGCCCATACGCGCGAGAATTGGCCGCGCTAAGTTACCTGCGCCCCGGGTTCCTGGCCGCGTTGGCTCAGCAGACGAGGGTGCTAACGCACCAAAAGACGGGCTATTGCCCCATTTATGAGGGGGTGGGACCCTTCGTCCGCGCTACTACGGCGTTGGATGCGCAGGAGGTGCCCCCACTGCTGAGGGACCGTAGCACCCAGACGGAGCCGTTTTCCCCGAGTAGGGACCAGGCCTCTCAGGCCACCCCCTCCACCTGCGAGGCGGCATGCCAGGCGACCACCACTTGGACCGTACCGGATTCCACGCAGACGACCCGGCCAGTCGCCGCCGCATCGGAGGAAGTTCGGGCCACACCGGTCGAACGTTTGGTCGCTGGGAGCGTCCCGTTGCCCCGCCAGCCGGAAATCAAGGACCGGGTACAGCGCCCGTGCCTCCGTAATCCCCGGGGTACCACCCTCGCGGGTCCGCGCTATGGGCGATGTTTTAATTGTGGACGGCGGGAGCATCGTCGGCAGGAGTGTCCGGAGTCACCGCAGTTGCACTGCTACCGCTGCGGTTACCCGGGTGTTACCGTGAGGGAGTGCCCGCTACACGGGACGCAATGGAATGAGGAAGGGCCCTACGTGCCCACCATAGGGCAAAATTTGCCTCGATCAGAGGCCGTCCGGGCCAGTGACGAGCACCATCGTCGCCAGGCCGCCAGCGAACAAGAGGCACCTTGGTGGTGAACCCGGGACAGGACCCCGCCTTACCAGAGGGGCACGCCCCAACCGTTTTCGTTTAATGGGATTGTTCCACCTTATCGGGGGGTGTTCCATTACTTTTCTTTTAGACCCCACGGCATAACTCTGCACATTTTTTTTTTTTTTGGTCACTTCCCCGTTTCTTTTTTTGTTTTGCGTGTCAATTGGGTGTTCTTTCACACTCCTCCCCAACTATGAATAAACGGATTAACCCCGTCACGAGAGCTTACTATTAATTTAAATACCCTTCCCCGGACTTTGTCCGGAATTCTTTAAATTTTCTTTTGTTAAAGTGGTTTGAGTGCCATACCTAAATAATGTCTGATTTCTTTTTTTTTTATTTTAGCCAATCCTCGAGTAACCCGTTACAATTTTTCTTCACGCTATAGGCGTGTCTGCGTCTAGTATACTATTGGAAAAGTTCGATTAGAGCCACTTGACAAGTGTCAAGGGCGGAAATTGGGCGGGCTTGCACCAAAAAGGAGCATAACGCATCCCGAGAGGATGGAGGTAAAATCCTGGGCCCGAGGTCGAGCCTCGCGCCAGTTTGTCTGTTTCAGTACGTATGGCGTCCCTGCCATCCCATGGCCGGAGCCGTCCAGTAGGCCCGAGGCCCTCCACCCCGGTTATTGGAAAGTCACACCAACGTTGTCCCCGGATGAGGGGGGAGCGCCACAACGCGCGTCTGTCGCTATCTACCGATCCCTGGGCAACTTGTGGGAGGGAGGTTTGTAACGTGACATTTTGCCACGTCACCCGCACGGAGGTTGGCCAAGCAACGGGTCGGTATTACGACCCACAGGACGACGCGCATGGAGTGGCCGGGCCGCAATAATTGAGTATTAATTATTAAGGCTACCTATTTGGAATTAATTATTAAGGCTACCTATTTGGAATTAATTATTAAGGCTACCTATTTGGAATTAATTATTAAGGCTACCTATTTGGAATTAATTATTAAGGCTACCTATTTGGAATTAATTATTAAGGCTACCTATTTGGAATTAATTATTAAGGCTACCTATTTGGAATTAATTATTAAGGCTACCTATTTGGAATTAATTATTAAGGCTACCTATTTGGAATTAATTATTAAGGCTACCTAAATGGAGTTGGATATGCACGATTAGGGCCAAGAGGGGTCATTTTAATGGCCTGTGAGGAACCAAGACCAGTCTTCCTCGTTCGCCAAGGTCGTGGCGTTGCCCTTGCCGGTCCTTTGGCTCGCCCGGATCGCGTTATGGGTTAAAGGAGTAGTACGGGATTTTCTCTCATTTTGTTACAAGCGGGTTGCCGATCACCAGCACCCGTGGGTTTTATGGATGCCGGGAAGAACAAAGGTTAATGGCCAAAAGTAACGTGTCGCCTGTTCTTCCCGACTTAGTAGCCAGGAGCTATACCACCCCCCAGCCTGCTCGCTGTTCGTCGCGGTCCGCTCATCACGGCGCCTCATTTTGGTGGACTACGGGGAGGTAGCGGGGGGCGGGGTGCTGTTTAGTGCGAGTGCACTGTGGGCCCACCGCGGTGCTTAGTAGGGACGCCTCAGTACCATGAGGGAGGCCTCCCCCCGTCCCCGCGCTCCTCTACCGGGTCCTGAGGGGAAGACGGCAGAGAGCGGCAATGATAGTTGTGGGGAGAGAGTTCCGTGGCGCGGTCTTGGTGGGGCTTGGGGAGCCGCGCGGGGCAGCGCCGCCGATGCCCATCATCGGGCCAAGGAGAGAATGAGCGAGGAAGACGGGTGAAGGGCTAGGGAGAAGACACCTGTGTGGGGGCCGAGAGAGGGTGGGGATCGCCCGGTTCGGGAGCTCACGGAGAGCGTGAGGAAGAGCAGTTCAAAAATTGTGTTAATTGAGTAGAGTCGTATCCAAAAGCAGAGTGTCGAAGAAATTATATATACGAGCCACGGCCGAGGACGGTTGAGACGATCATCCTTCTTCTTGTCATGTAAGTTGAGAGTTCGTCTTTTTATGGGATGGCTGTGTCGCTTCGGGGCGACGCGTTATAGTCGGATTATCTTTTGGGGAAGTCCGGGCCTTTTAGTTTAATTTAATTATGGAATTTATTGAATTATTCCGTATGACCGAACCTACGCTTTGCCCTGGTCGTGCCATGTTTCGTGTCTTGCTTTAGTTTGCTACCTTTCTCTAAGCTAGCCACGCACGGAGAAATTAGTTGGATAAAATAGTGATTAGGGAAAGAATTATTAGGGAATAATTAAGAGTTTATATAGGATCGTTAAGAGTAGTAAAAATGCTTGGACGAATTGTTCATGATCGCCCCTGAATCGTATCGTTCCTAGGGCCAACGTCTTACGCCGTTAAGAGGTTCCGAGGCCGCGCCGTGTGTTTATGTTTTTTTTTCGTTTCTTGTCGACGGATTATCTTTAGTTACCTAAGTCGTTCCCGAATTCGGGGAATTGACTCGCTACCTATCCGGTATTATTCAACATTGCTATCTATCATGATTATTAAGTATCGCCAAGCTACCTATCATGATTATTACGATTTTCAAAACGCTACCTATCAGGATTATTAATTATTTGAAATGCTACCTATCATGATTATTATTTGAAATGCTACCTATCAGGATTATTAATTATTTGAAACGCTACCTATCATGATTATTATTGGAAATGCTACCTATCAGGATTATTAACTATTTGAATGCTACCTATCAGGATTATTGACTATTTGAATGCTACCTATCATGATTATTATTTGAAATGCTACCTATCATGATTATTATTATTTGAAATGCTACCTATCATGATTATTATTTGAAATGCTACCGATCAGGATTATTAATTATTTGAAACGCTACCTATCATGATTATTATTGGAAATGCTACCTATCATGATTATTATTTGAAATGCTACCTACCAGGATTATTAACTATTTGAAACGCTACCTATCATGATTATTATTTGAAATGCTACCTATCATGATTATTATTTGAAATGCTACCTATCATGATTATTATTTGAAATGCTACCTATCAGGATTATTAACTATTGGAAACGCTACCTATCATGGTTATTAGCTATTTGAGACGATACTTAACCGAGATTATTCGAACGCTACCTATCATGCTTTCGCGAGGCTACCTATTATGTTTTTCGATTATTTTGCGATGCTATCTATTATAATTTGCGATTATTTCGCGAGGCTACCTATTATGTTTTTCGATTATTTCGCGATGCTACCTATTATGTTTTTCGATTATTTCGCGAGGCTACCTATTATGTTTTTCGATTATTTTGCGATGCTACTTATTATAATTTTCGATTATTTCGCGAGGCTACCTATTATGTTTTTCGATTATTTTGCGATGCTACCTATTATAATTTTCGATTATTTCGCGAGGCTACCTATTATGTTTTTCGATTATTTTGCGATGCTACCTATTATAATTTGCGATTATTTCGCGATGCTACCTATTATGTTTTTCGATTATTTCGCGATGCTACCTATTATGTTTTTCGATTATTTCGCGAGGCTACCTATTATGTTTTTCGATTATTTTGCGATGCTACCTATTATAATTTTCGATTATTTCGCGAGGCTACCTATTATGTTTTTCGATTATTTTGCGATGCTACCTATTATAATTTGCGATTATTTCGCGATGCTACCTATTATGTTTTTCGATTATTTCGCGATGCTACCTATTATGTTTTTCGATTATTTCGCGAGGCTACCTATTATGTTTTTCGATTATTTCGCGATGCTACCTATTATGTTTTCCGATTATTTCGCGATGCTACCTATTATGTTTTCCGATTATTTCACGATGCTACCTAGTATGTTTGCGATTATTTCGATGCTACCTGTTTTGAGTGGTATCGACGGGTTAGTTTAATTAAGTTTTAGTTACTGGCAATTGTATCAATAAACTCACGGCGAATTTCTACATCGGCTCAATTATTCTGTGAACACCCAAATGAGCCAGCGGGACTGTTGAAATAAAAACTTAGTTTCCCGGAACCTTGAGTTTTGTCGCATCTTTCCGTCCACCCCCCTCTACCATCGTTTTCTCAGGTGAGCTGAGCTAGCCGAGCCTCTCCTTCGGCCTCACCACTTCGCCTCCCGCGTGTTGGGTCATTTTTGCGAACTCGTGTGAGGAATCAAATTAATAAAAGTCGGTCTTCGACCGGCGGTACTTGGTACCTGGCGCCCGATTCCTTCACACGAGGGTTAATTTTGGTCTCGAATGACATCATGGCTGGTGTGAGTTGTATTGCGATTTTTCGGCGATGGGCCGAGTTTAGTGAAGATAAAGTTTTGGCGTGATTGCGTTCACGATCACACGCGGTAAGCGGAGTCGAGTCAGACCGGGAAAGTGTGCGGGAAAAATCTCGTTACAATATATAATTTAGTGCGCGCGCCAGGCGGTGTGCACATGTGTATGTGTGTGTTTATACGTACTGTGTGGGTTCATATAAATCTGCATACAGTGTATACATTTCCGCGTATCGAGTGAGATAAAGAGAAAACACGAAGTGTTGTCTAAGGACGGTTTGCAGAAAGAAAATAGTCGAATAAACTGATTGTAATCAATTTTATTATAATAATTGTCCGCAATTGCTGGCATTATTATTATTAAAAATATTTGCAAATGTAATTTTTTTAATACTTAATTTTATAGAAATAACAAAATAACAGTAATTACAAACAGTTACAATCTACAATATTCAACTGATATTATTTTTACTTATTATTATCATGTAAATAAAATAAATTATTAATCTATCATTTCACAATATTTGATCGACGATAGTTATATAATTATCTTGCGATTTTCGCAATTCCTGTAAAGCAGAAAAAAGTCTGATAATGAGCTTCAGGTGCCAGATGGGAATGAGGAAGGTATATGTAAAGTATATCCAGAGGATGCATTATCTCGGATACCTAAAACACCTTGACTTTACATATCAAATGAAAATGACTAAGAGACATAGCCTACTGCAGCGGTCTCTCTCGCTCTCTCTCCCTCTCTTTCGCTCTGTGGCAAAACGCCTGGGAGAAGGAAACTTTCCACGATTACTTTATATTACAGTACGAAGAAGACGCCGCTAGCGCTCAAGCATACACTTCGGTAGCGGAATTTTCGCGAACCAAATTTGGGCTAAACTGATCGGCCACGGCTTGTATGCAGGTGATCTTACCACAAAAATTTTCGTGCAAATAATATGGCCGTAGTTTTGCACCTACAAAAATGTACAAGTACTCAGTGTGTAAGTTTTTTATTACTGCATAAGGTGATATCAAGGATTTTTTGAATAACTAGCTTTGAATGTGAGTAAATCCATTTTTATTTTATAGATAACTGGTGGTTATGCAATCTGCATTTTTTTTTTTGGATTTTCAAAATCCTATGGGTATCACCTTATAGGATACTACTAACTCTATTATATACTATTATATATTATATGTCTATTTATTTGGTTTGATAGTTTTGCAATGTTATTTGCACGAAAATTTAGGTCCGCTGCGATGGTAAAGAAGATCTTTCACATCCTCTTTCCATCGCATTTTGAAAGAAAAGTTTTACGCGTGGACCGATCGGAGTTAATTTTCACGGGAGGATCATTATCATAGTATTTTGAAAGAAACGTTTGACGCGTGGACCGATCGGAGTAAATTTTGACGCATGGACCGATCGGAGTAAAAAATGTCATTGTCCATTGGAGATTATTATGATAATTATTATTATTATTAATGTTGATTAATATCATAGCCGCTGCGAATCCTATTGTTGTATCGATCATATGCTAAGAATACGGGAGGTCACGATTTGGGTTTGGGTTTGGGTTTGGGTTTGGTGAACGTTTTACACGTGGACCGATCGGAGTAAATTTTGACGCGTGGACCGATCGGAATAAATTTTGACGCATGGACCGATCGGAGCTAATTTTCACGGGAGGATCATTATCATAGCATTTTGAAAGAAAAGTTTGACGCGTGGACCGATCGGAGTAAATTTTGACGCGTGGAACGATAGGATTAAATTTTGACGCATGGACCGATCGGATAGTAAATTTTCACGCGTGGACCGATCGGAGTAAATTTTGACGCGTGGAACGATAGGATAAAATTCTGACGCATGGACCGATCGGAGAGTAAATTTTCACGCGTGGACCGATCGGAGTAAAAAATGTCATTGTCCACTAGAGATTATTATGATAATTATTATTATTATCAATGTTGATTAATATCATAGCCGCTGCGAATCCTATTGTTGTATCGATGATATGCTAAGAATACGGGAGGTCACGATTTGGGTTTGGGTTTGGGTTTGGGTTTGGTGAACGTTTTACACGTGGACCGATCGGAGTAAATTTTGACGCGTGGAACGATAGGATTAAATTTTGACGCATGGACCGATCGGATAGTAAATTTTCACGCGTGGACCGATCGGAGTAAATTTTGACGCGTGGAACGATAGGATTAAATTTTGACGCATGGACCGATCGGATAGTAAATTTTCACGCGTGGACCGATCGGAGTAAATTTTGACGCGTGGAACGATAGGATTAAATTTTGACGCATGGACCGATCGGAGAGTAAATTTTCACGCGTGGACCGATCGGAGTAAAAAATTTCATTGTCCACCGGAGATTATTATTATTATTATTAATGTTGATTA
>OY769910.1:7788550-7791050 GCA_963669185.1 Dyspetes luteomarginatus | reverse complement strand
CAGCATTTTGAGCGTGCCTTTTGCTGGCCTGTTATTCGTCAACGGGAAGATGTACTTTGGCAGGATGTATGTCTGCAGGAGATCTATCTTTTGACAAGGTTTCAATTTTAGTCTCCTTACATTCTTCACCGATTGAACGATCGTTGGCACTTCTGACCCTTTCAGGAGGCCTCTCCAGGGGCCAACTTTTACTCCCAAGTACCTGAGGGTCTCGTCCACATTCACTCCCGCTATCTCCACTCCTTGCACTGTGAGCCTCGGATTCGTAACAAACCATGTCTTAGACTTTGCTGTTATCTCGAACGCGTTGCATTTGCCCGCTGACAGTGTCATTCCGAGTTCTTGTAGGAACTGGTCCACCATCAGAAGTTGCTTTTGCGCCTCGTTTTTGTCACTTGCTAAAAGGACTAGGTCATCTGCGAACGCGAGGATGGCCGCCTCGGTCGCTCCTCCTATGTTGCTGCCTTTCGTTTCCTCACTCACTTTCTCAATAAGCCCGTCGATTGCCAGGTTAAACAGCAGAGGCGACAGCGGGTCTCCTTGTTTGACTCCGCGCTCGAGACCGATGTCTATCTGGCCATCGCATGCCTTTATCGACGTCTTGCAATTGTCATACATCTTAGCGATATATTCGCTGATGTGTGTCGGTACGCCCTTCCTCGCGAGTCCTGGTTTTAAGCTCGCATGCGGTACAGTGTCGAATGCTTTGGACACATCGAGCACCGAAACCACCCCTCCACCAGTCTTTGCTGCTGCAATCGCCTCGTTTAGAATAAGTATATTCAGGCTGCATCCGTCTTCCGCGGTGAAGCCCTTTTGCCTTGGCGATTGCTTTATGAAGTTTCGCAGCTTGCAGTCAATGATGGCAGAAAAAATCCGACCAATCATGGAGCCGACTGTGATGGGTCTCCAGTTTCTCACGTCTCCGGGGTCTTTGCCCTCCTTTGGGATCAATGTCGTTCGATTTTGTTTCCAAGCTGTAGGGTAGTATTTCTCCCTTAGTAAGATGTTGAATAGTACTGCGAGTACTGCTGGCGCGGCAGCCTTGGTTAAATGACATCGTTTTATGTGATCGAGGCCTGGGGCCGAGCCGTTGTTAATTTTGTTTATTCGAGCTTTGACCTCTTCCGGGTCTATTGGCGCAAAGACTTCGTTTATGTCCCGCAGCCCAATCGCTCTCTGCTCTGGCACCCTTGGTCCCTCTTGTCCCCAGAGGTTGTTATATAATTCTGTTATATCCGCTGCCTTTGGCGGATTTTGTCGCATTTCGGTGTACGAGAAGTCACCTCGGACAACCATTTCTGCCAGCTTTTTCGGCTGCGAGGTGTATAAATCCTGACATCGCGCGTAGGCGAAGCGCTTCCTGCTATTGCTATTAGGAGGTTGTCTTTGGTTTGTTCTTTGTCCTCGGCTTCCTCTCGTTTGTCTATTCGCTGCCGACCTCGGCATTTCCCGATTCTTCTCCCACAAGAGCAGGAGCTCTTGTGGGAGAAGAATCTGCACGAGTTGGCTTATTGTTAGTTCGATCATGTCCCCCATTTGTTGAGGTGAATCATGAAGTGCCACCCATTCACGTCGGAGGTTTTCTCCTATTTCCGAAATTCCTTCGTCACCTCGTGGGATGACTACTGATCGGATGCGGTCCGCAAATGCTTCCCGCCATTGGGCCAGTTGTTCCAGTTGTGGCTCTTCGCCCTCCTCGGCACTTTCGAACTCGCCAGCTCCCGAGTTCACGCTCTCAGTACTTGACTGGATTGTATCTTCGAATAGGTCCTCCTCCGAAGAGTTAGACGAATCCGTCGCGTTCTCGGTAGGTTGCTCGATCTCCCGCACCTCTGACTCACTTGATGTTTCTGAGTCATCGTGCGACTCTTCAGCCTCACTCAAGCTCATCGGTTCGATCGGCTCGGCTTCCTCCTGATCTTGAAGGAGCCGTCTTTTGTCACTTATTTGTTTCTGCGTTTTGCCGGGTAAGAACGGCAATAACGCTTTATTAGGGTGCCTCATACGCTTGTATTGCGCATTGAGGACCCGTAGACGTTCTGTCTCTTCCACGCTCCATACATGTGTGGGCCTCCCTGGCCTTCCCTCTCTTCGGAGAGCTTGCATTCTCCTCTCATTCCTGAGCGCCGGATGTTGGAAACGCTCGTGCTGTGACTTCCCTATTTGTGTGTCGCAGGAGAAGTCACATTGGTCGCACTGGAAAGCCTTTGGAGGACCTGCCACTTGCGGGCCTCTACAGTGTGCTTGATGCCCATACCAGTTTCTCAGACCCGGGAACACTTTGCCACACCGGTTACATCTGTATGTGATGTTTATTTGCCGGTGTTGATTGCCAATGTGCCCCGCGAGATCCTTGAGACTTAGAAAGCCAAAATGTCTATTTTGCCTTTCGCACACTTCACAGTATGTCGCGCCTCCCCCAAGAGGTACGTCTATTACCAAATTCGTGTCAATTTGAATAGCCGGTTCGTCATTATCAGTCCCGTGTCCACTTGCG
>OY769910.1:7686050-7783550 GCA_963669185.1 Dyspetes luteomarginatus | reverse complement strand
TCGCGCATTCACAAAGTTTGGGCGATATATCATTTAAAAACCTCGGATCGCTTCGTCGCGCGCACACATACACATTAGTTATGTGATATGAGCGCGAGAGCGTGCTGTCCTCCTGAACGGAATATGGAGAGAGAAGATAGATTGATATAAATCCTCTTTCTCTCATAATAATTCCGAAACATTAGGTTGCCCATTGGAGAATTAGCTCCTTCCGAAAGACTTCCGGGTAAATATCGTGCTCGCAGAACCGACTCATCCAATCTAACAAACACTACTCTCTCTAACTACTCCTCTGACATGCAGAAAATATTATTTCTTTTCGTGTCAAGAGAAGAAGAAAAAAAAGCGCGAGAAAGAGGTCAAGAGAACGCGAGCAGCGATATATCACAACAAATATTATAAATAATATTATATATGTTGTTGTTGTTCCCCTCGTTCGACATCCGTGCAAAGAGCATCCATTACGGGCGCGTCTAGTGGAAAGACGCAGCGCGACTATAATACGATCGCAAGATATACTACTGTCGCCAAAACCACATATAATAGACTACTCTCCACCCCGCTTGAATGGAGCTCCATGCACGAAAGTATATTTTTTTGATGCAAAAATTGGATGCGTCAACATCTTTTTCCATGCCCAAAAAAATATGTATATATATTTTTGTTTTCGTACACTTTTATTTCGCATTGCTTTTGCAATGCGGGGTACGTTAATGATCCTTCCGCAGGTTCACCTACGGAAACCTTGTTACGACTTTTACTTCCTCTAAATGATCAAGTTTGGTCATCTTCCCGGCAACATCGGCAATGCCGTAACATTGCCGCGCACCAGTCCGAAGACCTCACTAAATCATTCAATCGGTAGTAGCGACGGGCGGTGTGTACAAAGGGCAGGGACGTAATCAACGCGAGCTTATGACTCGCGCTTACTGGGATTTCCTCGTTCATGGGGAATAATTGCAAGCCCCAATCCCCAGCACGAAGGAGGTTCAGCGGGTTACCCGGGCCTTTCGGCCAGGGAAGACACGCTGATTCCTTCAGTGTAGCGCGCGTGCGGCCCAGAACATCTAGGGGCATCACAGACCTGTTATTGCTCAATCTCGTGCGGCTAGAAGCCGCCTGTCCCTCTAAGAAGATTTGTTTGTACGTCGGTAGTAAAAACCACCCGACGGTAAGCCGGGGGCCTTCGAGATACCATAAAGTACGCCTATTTAGCAGGCTAGAGTCTCGTTCGTTATCGGAATTAACCAGACAAATCGCTCCACCAACTAAGAACGGCCATGCACCACCACCCACCGAATCAAGAAAGAGCTATCAATCTGTCAATCCTTCCGGTGTCCGGGCCTGGTGAGGTTTCCCGTGTTGAGTCAAATTAAGCCGCAGGCTCCACTCCTGTTGGTGCCCTTCCGTCAATTCCTTTAAGTTTCAGCTTTGCAACCATACTTCCCCCGGAACCCAAAAGCTTTGGTTTCCCGGAAGCTGCCCGCCGAGTCATCGGAGGAACTTCGGCGGATCGCTAGCTGGCATCGTTTATGGTTAGAACTAGGGCGGTATCTGATCGCCTTCGAACCTCTAACTTTCGTTCTTGATTAATGAAAACATTTTTGGCAAATATTTCGCTTCTGTCCGTCTTGCGACGATCCAAGAATTTCACCTCTAACGTCGCAATACGAATGCCCCCATCTGTCCCTATTAATCATTACCTCGGGGTTTCGAAAACCAACAAAATAGAACCGAGGTCCTATTCCATTATTCCATGCACACAGTATTCAGGCGGAAATAGCCTGCTTTATGCACTCTAATTTGTTAACTGTGAAATTGTCGACCCCGTTACACAGTGTTAGTGAAATATTTTTCTTTTCGGGAGTTAGTCGGTGCATCGTGACACATTCTAAAATGACAGCTGTTCGAAATTTCGACCCATAAAAATTTGCTCGAAGGTCAATGACCCCCAATGACTCTACTCTCGTATCCATAGACGGTTCGTCGCCGGTCATCTTAATAGAGGCCTTGACTCGGCCTCCAAACCGTCCTTCCCCCCCATCTCCCCAACCGACCGTAAACTCACAGCTGTGATTCGCGCGGACTATATTGTCATATATTGGGTTTAACGTGAATTTTACATTTTTCCTTTCGTTTACGAGTCATTGTGTTTTTTCCTTCCATTATGGAGGATCTTCAAATTCGTTTTGCTGTTGGGGTAATGATAGTCATATTTCTTTTGGTTTTAAGCCTGGGGATTATACTATTCTGTCCTTGTGGAACCCCTGTGTTGACTCCTCCCCCGACCCCGCATAATTCATTCGTCGATATCAGCGTGGATTCTACAATTGCGATAGAAATGAATACTCGAAATAAATAATTACATGAAGATTTACATCATCTTCCCCACATTTTCTTTGCGCAAATTCTGTCCCTTAAAATTTTCTTGTTTTGTTCAAATTCATTTTTAACAAATTTTCTTGATTATTTCTCGTCCTCTGACGTGTAACTTTATAATTACAAGAGCGACGCGATAATTTCTAGAAGGGATTTTCGCTGGCGCTGTAATTAAATAAAAACAGTTTTACAATCTAAATGTCACGTAATTTCAAGATGAGAAATATTAATTAAATTTCATTATTGACAATTTTTCTTGACAAGTTAAAATCGAATTCCACCCCCTTTCATAAATTAAATCACAATACGCTCTCGCCCATCCTGAGTTTTTTTCCGCAAGGTTAGGCTCGAAACAGGGCAACACTCTGACCGATGCGCTTTTTCCGAGAACGTGTAAAGGGAGAGCTTGCTTTCCTTGACCGAGATGGAAAAGTAGCAAGTCAGGACGTAACAATATCTTTAAAGATAAAATCAGTGTGCGTTACCGAGTCTCGGACGAGACCCTCCGGTGTTACGGGCCCTCAGGCTAACGTTGTCTATTAGGAAACTCCACCCGCGTATCAAGAGTTTCCCTTTTGCTCGAAATTTTTCCGTCATCGTTTCATCTAATTTTATTTTCAATATGCGTATCGTAATTCTTCGCGCTGGAATTAATTTCCTTTGTTTTCTAAAAATCTATAATCCATTTGCTTAAAATGAAAACTCGTAAGTTTTACCTTCAAAATAATAAAGTGCGACCGAATAAATAATCCTCATCCAGAAAACAATGTTCGCTGAAATCTAAAAATCGTTTGGCGGGTACGAATAAAATATTCCGAGTGCCGTGTCTAATTAATCTGAATTTTCCGATTAATCGGGAGAACCAATTAAAATCATTAAAATCATTCCCTTCAACTCTCGTTTAATTTCAATTAAAATTCTAAACATCCGGTTACTTTATTCAAAACCTCTAAATTTACGGAAAGTATTTATGAAAAATAAACGGGTTTCAATTTCAACCATTATTTAATTTATCGTGAAGAATAATTGAAAATGGAAGATCTTTACGTAATAATATTAATTGGGAGCATGGCTGTAGGACTCGTGTTCATTCTTTCTCTTATTTGTTGCCTTTCGTGCGCGTGGGAAATTGTCGACCCCGTTACACAGTGTTAGTGAAATATTTTTCTTTTCGGGAGTCAGTCGGTGCACCGTGACACATTCTAAAATGACAGCTGTTCGAAATTTCGACCCATAAAAATTTGCTCGAAGGTCAATGACCCCCAATGACTCTACTCTCGTATCCATAGACGGTTCGTCGCCGGTCATCTTAATAGAGGCCTTGACTCGGCCTCCAAACCGTCCTTCCCCCCCATCTCCCCAAGCGACCGTAAACTCACAGCTGTGATTCGCGCGGACTATATTGTCATATATTGGGTTTAACGTGATTTTTACGTTTTTCCTTTCGTTTACGAGTCATTGTTTTTTTTCCCTTCCATTATGGAGGATCTTCAAATTCGTTTTGCCGTTGGGGTAATGATAGTCATATTTCTTCTGGTTTTAAGCCTGGGAATTATGCTATTCTGTCCTTGTGGAACCCCCGTGTTGACTCCTCCACCGACCCCGCATAATTCATTCGTCGATATCAGCGTGGATTCTACAATTGCGATAGAAATGAATACCCGAGATAAATAATTACATGAAGATTTACATCATCTTCCCCACATTTTCTTTGCGCAAATTCTTTCCCTTAAAATTTTCTTGTTTTGTTCAAATTCATTTTTAACAAATTTTCTTGATTATTTCTCGTCCTCTGACGTGCAACTATTCATATATCTTTATAATTACAAGAGCGACGCGATCATTTCTAGAAGGGATTTTCGCTGGCGCTGTAATTAAATAAAAACAGTTTTTACAATCCAGATGTCACGTAATTTCAAGATGAGAAATATTTATTAAATTTCATTATTGACAATTTTTCTTGACAAGTTAAAAATCGAATTCTACCCCCTTTCATAAATTACATCACAATACGCTCTCGCCCATCCTGAGTTTTTTTTCCGCAAGGTTAGGCTCGAAACAGGGCAACACTCTGACCAATGCGCTTTCTCCGAGAACGTGTAAAGGGAGAGCTTGCTTTCCTTGACCGAGATGGAAAAGTAGCAAGTCAGGACGTAACAAATTTTGGGGGCTCGTCCGGGATTAAGAGTGTATTTTTGTGATTTATATTTGATACTGTTTTATTGCATGTTTTAATTTTAAGCGCATGCGCATCTCATTCATTTATATGCCATTTATAACCATTTTTTATGCCTGCGTAAATTTTATGCAAAAATTTAATAACATCGAGAAGAGGGTGGACAAAGGTAAGTCCAGGTGTCCACTGGTAGGAGGGGTCGTTGACCCTAATTTCCAATGAGTAAGGGAACTCGTTCCAAAATAAAATTAGATGATGACATTTTAAAAGAATATCCCGTAGTAAGGAAACCTCGAACCGAAAAAAATCAAGATAGTTCGGAAAATTTCGAGAATCCTAGTATTTCAGGTGAAAATCGTGAATCCCAGTCGAATTTAAATATACCCCTTGAAGAAGAGGGTCCGTCTTTTTTGAGTGCATCTATACCCCTTCCGGATGTTAAAGATGATTCTTTTTCGGAAAAAAATATTTCTGAAAAATCCCCAATAGAAACCGAATTCTCAAAAATCGAAAATTTATCTGCCTTGATATCCGAAGATGAATCCGAATCCGACTCTGAAGAAAATACGCGTTCTCAGGTCAATAAATCGCAAGTTGAAAAAGAAAACCCTGAATTTGACATCGTATCCAATGAAGTATTTCAAGAAACATTTTCAATTAATGATCAAGCGATAATTAAAGCTCATTTAGAATTAGAGAGAAGAAAATCCGATAAATTTGTTTCAATAAAAAAATTAAATGACCCTGTACAATCGCCTTCTGCAAAGGGTATTATTAATGATGCAAAATCACCCTTATCTGAAAAAAATTTAAGTTCAACGTTTTTTCCAGTTAAAATTTCTCCCCTTATTGTTTCATTGAAATCAAGTAGTGACTCGTTGGAAATATCTCAAACCGCGATTCAAAAAAATAAAAATTTGATTAAATATAAAGGAAATTTTCAAAATAATACAATGGCTCCTCCTGATGATAAGAAAAAGCTCGATCCCGCGAATTTCGCGACTTTAAGGGAAGTTTTAAAAATTGTGCCTGATTTTGATGGGAAACGAACTTCATTGGGACGTTATATTGCCGGTGTAGAACAAGCCAGTACTATGAGCGGTGGTGAGATTGACAATCATCTGTTAGATCTCGTAATAGTAAAATTACCTCCCGCAATTTGGAATAAAATCTCAAAAATCAGTTTCCGGTCGATTAAAGAATATGTTGATTATCTTCGCGATACATACGATCCTCCAAAAGATGTTTATCAATTAATGACAGAACTCGGAAATAGTTATCAAAAACATATTGACAGTGTAGATGATGTCGTTGATCGTATCCGATATTATGCAGAAAAAATACTAGAAGCAACTAGTGCCGAGAATGGCAATCCGGTTAGTATTGAGGATAAGTTGAAGGTGGAAAAAATGGCCATAAAAATCTTAAAGAGAGGTTTGAAACCGGAGATTGAGCAGCGAATGATTGACAACGATGCATCCCTTAGTGACGCGGTTAACAGAGCAAAGGCAATAGAACGCCAGCTCGCCGACGCAAATAGGCTAAGAGGAGGTGACTTGTCAAAATCGCGTGCCCCCGAAAAAACCGAGAAAAAGGTAAGTATTAATTATTTTGAGCCAGGGAAAATTGAAGAGCAAAAAGGTAGGGTAGTTTCGAGAGCTCCAGGTCCTATTGTTAGCACGACAGCAGTCGAGGGATTAACTGTTTGTCAATATTGCAATAAAAGGGGACATTCAATAAACAGATGTTTTTCCATTCCCTGTCGCCTTTGTGGAGGCACCGGTCATTTTCCAGAGAAGTGTCGTAAAAATTTAAATCCCGTTAAAACAAGACGATATCCCGAAAAATCTACACCCAATATACCAAACCCGAGTCAAATGCATACTCCAGGAGTTCAATGTTTTAAGTGTAATGGATGGGGACATTACGCCACAAATTGCTCTTTTAAAAATTTCAATCAGGCAAATCAAGGGATTCCGGGTCCAAGGCCGTTTCCAAACGCCAATGCGACCGGCCCAAATTCCTATGCGCAGGCGGCGCATTCAAATCCTTCGCCTGAGCTCTGTCGTTATTGCAAACAGCCCGGGCACGTGCTTGAAGAGTGCGAGCCACGGAGGCGCAGTAACGAGAGGCGTCAGGTGCATCAGGGAAACGGGTATGGCCTGCCGGGACCGGGTGCCCAGGCACAGGCCGACATGAGAGCGTACCCGACCCTCACGATTCATACGATCCCAGAAATAACCCACCAAGAATAATTGATATTTTTTTGTCGCGACCTGCTGATGATGTAATGGCTCCGACAATCTTGTTGAAAGGCAAGGATTTGAGTGAGAGTATTATTCTGATGCTGGATTCTGGCGCAAGTAAAAATGTTTTGAAAGAACAATGTTTAAATTCTAATGCACCTGTTCTTCGTGACCAAGTTTTGAGACTCAGGGGAATAACTCAAAACATAGTACACACTTTGGGTTATGTAGAAGTAAAGACATTGCGGAGAGAGACAACTTTTCATATTGTCCCAAATAGCTTCCCCATTAGTCAATCAGGAATTCTTTCGTCGGAATATTTTCGCGATAATTTTGCAAAAATAGATTATGAAAACAATCTTTTTGAAGTCCGTGGAACAAAAGTTCCATTCCATACTCGAGAAAGTATGATCTTTCCACCTAAAACGACAAGACTTTTTTATGTACGCATTAAGAATGATGAGGTTAGTGAGGGCTATTTGCCACCCCTTGGAACGGAGGAAGGAGTAGTGCTAGGTAAGGGACTCGTGAGGAATGAGAAGGGGAAAGCGTACTTCCCAGTGACCGACGAGCGAGACCAAAAAATCGAGATAGAAATACCAGTTGTTACTCTTTTATCAAGTCCTCCACGAGAATCGAAAATTAATGATGAATCAATTTTGAAAAACGAGTTAAGTAAAGAAAGTTCTGTCAAAGGATCGACAGAATATGGTGTAAATTTCATAATCGGAGGTGAAGTTAATAATCCAGTCGAAAAAGGGTTGAGTTCCCTTCAAAACTCAGATCTTGTTGAATCCAATCCAAATCCAGAAAAATCCAATCCAAATCCATTAAATAATCCAGTAGGAAAAGGGTTGAGTTCCATTCAAAACTCAGATCTTGTTGAAAAATCAGTAAAAAAAGGGTTGAGTTCCCTTGAAAACTCAGAATCCAATCCAAATCCAGTAAAAGTATCAGTAAAAAAAATTCATGTCGCGAAAGGAATCAAAGGAAATATCGAGTTAAGTTATTTCAATGGTGAGAATGTGAGAAACTCAAACGGAATGACGACTCCACTTCAATGTTTTTCGGAGAAAACCCCAAGGACGGGAAATGCTCCACTTCCATTTTTTTCGGAGAAAACCCCAATGACGGGAAATGCTCCACTCCAATGTTTTTCGGAGAAAACCCCAAGGACGGGAAATGCTCCACTTCCATTTTTTTCGGAGAAAACCCCAAGGACGGGAAATGCTCCACTTCCATTTTTTTCGGAGAAAACCCCAAGGACGGGAAATGCTCCACTTCAATTTTCGGAGAAAACCCCAAGGACGGGAAAGGCTCCACTCCATTTTGATAATATAAAAGTCATTTCCGGTGAAGAGGTGAGCATATCGCAGCCACAAAGTAATAACGAGATTCGTGATTCTATTCCAGTAATAATAGCCCCAAGAGAGGGTGATCCCAGTGATAGTCTGATTCCTGTAGGAGATATAATCGTTCATAAAGAAAGTCTTGAAAAATCAGTACCCATATTTCAACCAAATTCTGTCCTGAGCATGGGAATAAATTTTATGATGAATGTGGATTGTTTTGCGATAGGATCTCAAAATTTTGATGTAACTCGATCGGAAGGAGTTATGAAATTGCTTCGCTTAGACCATTTAAATGATTCAGAAATTTTGATAATAAAAAGTTTGATTAGTGATGCTGCGGATAGATTCCATCTTCCGGGCGAAATATTAAGTGCCACCGACGTAGTAGCACATCGAATTCCAACCACAGATAATTTACCAGTAAATTCTAAACAGTATCGTTTTCCAGTCATTCATAAAGAAGAAATACGTAGGCAGGTAGAAGAATTATTAGAAGCCGGCCTAATCCGAGAGTCTGAGTCTCCATACAACACACCTGTATGGGTCGTGCCAAAAAAGGTTGACTCACAGGGAAATCCTCGTTGGAGAATGGTGCTTGACTTTCGACAACTCAATGAAAAAACAATAGGCGATGCATACCCGTTGCCAAATATCACAGATATTTTGGATCAATTGGGCGGGACACGCTATTTCTCAGTATTCGATTTAGCATCCGGATTTTATCGATTAAAATGCATCCTGATGATTGTCACAAAACCGCGTTTACCACACCATACGGACATTAATATGTACGTATGCCGGACATGAATATGTACATATGCCTATGGGGTTGAAAAATGCCCCACCCACCTTTCAACGTGCCATGGATATGGTATTAATGGGATTACAGGGACGCGAGTTATTCGTATATTTGGACGATATAGTAATTTATGCAAAAACCTTAGACGAGCATACCGACAAGTGTTTGAGGCTTTTCGAGCGCCTACGGAAGGCCAATCTATCCTTGCAACCTGATAAATGTGAATTTTTGAAGAAAGAAGTAGTTTATTTGGGTCATGTTATTGGAGAAGAAGGGTTGAAACCAGACCCGAAAAAATTAGAGGCCGTTCGCGAATTTCCAAGGCCGAAAAATGTGAAAAATATCCGTCAATTTTTGGGTCTCACCGGTTATTACAGACGATTTATTGAAGGATATTCTCGGCTAGCCAAGCCATTAACCACCCTTTTGAAGAATGATGAGCCCTTCTTATGGGACATTACACAGGAAGAAAGTTTTCAGGAATTAAAAGAGAAACTTTGTACAGAACCAGTTTTAATTTTTCCAGATTTTTCAAAGCCTTTTATTGTTACTACAGATGCCTCAGGCTATGCCATAGGAGGAATTTTGTCTCAAGGTGAAATTAATAAAGATAGACCAATAGCATACGCTTCTCGTACATTGAATAGCCCCGAAACACGATACGATACCTATGAAAAAGAGGCTTTGGCGATCGTTTATAGCGTTTTACATTTCAGACCATATCTCTATGGAAAAAAAATTACATTGGTCACTGACCATAAACCCTTAATTTGGTTCAAAACGTGCAAAGACGGAAACGCACGTGTTCTTCGTTGGCGATTAAAATTATCTGAGTATGAATATGAAGTCGTGTATAAAGCGGGAAAAACCAACGTTAATGCGGACGCATTATCAAGAAATCCGGTAGAAAATGGAGAGAATACAACGGAAGGTGAAATATTTATAATAAATATCACGGGAAGGAAGAAGTTGACTGACGAAGAAATTCAACGATTATTGGAACGAGATGAGGATAGTGGAGATGGAGACAGTGATGAAGAATTCCCAGTCGAGGAAGACGACCCCGAAGACCAATGGAGGAAATCTTTGACCTTGTACGAATTGGATCATGTAGAAGAAAATGAAGAGAAGAAAGAAGACGAGTTTCCGGAAATTAACGATTATGAAAAATTACCATCCGATATGAGTAAAAAGAAGCAGAAAAAGAAAGTAAACGTTTTACCATCCAATAAGCCGGATACTGAAGTTATACAACCTCCAACCACTAACAGTAAAATGTTAACACGAAGCCAATCAAAACTTGAAGTCGAACCAAAATTCTCAAAGGACCGTGGGAAAAAGGACATCCAAGAAGAAAAAGATGAATTCCAAGACATTCGAGAAGAAGAAGATGAATTTCAAGATATTCAGGAAGAAGAAGATGGTTTTCAAGACATTCGAGAAGAAGAAGATGAATTCAAGGACGTTCAAGAAGATGAAGAATCCGACGAAGAAGAATTATTATCAGATGAAAAACCAAAGAAGAAAATTCAACTGCAAGAATCCGAAGATGATGAAGAGGAATCAACGGTCGAATCCGATGAAAATGAAGATTGTGACAAAATTAAAAAGTCACCCAGAATATCAAGTGAAAGGGTTTTGCAGGGAAATATTATCCAGTCGCGAGACCTTTTCTTCATTCGAAAAGACACCTTGTCCTACTTTTTGAATATCCGAGGAGAACCGTTCGACTCCGGTTCGCAAAAATTGAGTGACCGAAGTGAGCTGCCGTACTTTCCGGACTTACAGCTGGGCAAAGCCAGTGTAGTGAAGCGAGGAAACAGGTATCATGTGGCTCTACCTGTCAGTGACAATTCTGGAGAATGGATGGCGCTAATCCTAGGCCATATAAAAGACGTTATAGCCAGTTTTCGAGAGTTAATGGACAATTTAAAAGTGCAAAGTGTAAGCATCGCGAAAACAAACACTGCAGGAAATATTCCATGGGACAATATAATTTCAGAATTACGTTTGGGATTTTTAGGAAGTGCGGTAAAAATAATCGTCTGCCATGGAGTTATTAAATATGCAAATAAAAGTGACCGTGAGGATATAATGAAAGAAATGCATAGCTCCGCTGTGGGGGGACACAGGGGTGTGACAAAAACTTTTAACCGTATTAGGCAACATTATTATTGGGAGAAAATGAAAATTGACATTCAACATTTTATACAACATTGTTTGCCATGCCAGTTAAAGAAACGTGTTCGAATTAAAACCAAACAACCAATGGTAATAACCGACACTCCGGGCACGGCTTTTGACAAAATCGCAATGGATATTGTCGGGCCTTTACCCAAAACTGCCAAAGACAATGAATATATTTTAACCATTCAAGATCAATTGACAAAATTTTGTCTCGGAATACCTTTGCCAAATGCTACCTCGGCGACAATTGCCAATGCATTGGTGCAAAATTTCATTACTCTTTTTGGAGCTCCTAAAGCGATTTTGACTGATCAGGGTCGAAACTTTTTAGGGAAATTGATTCGTCGAGTTGCAAAAATATTCCGTATAAATAAAATTCCCACTACCGCTTTCCATCCTCAATCAAATGGTTCATTAGAAAGATCTCACCACGCGTTAGGTGAATATTTGAAACAGTATGTCGGAAAAGAATATGATTGGGATGAATGGGTAAACCTCGCGATTTTCAATTATAATACCAATGTGCATGAAAGTACCAAACATACACCCTATGCGCTGGTTTTTGGTAAATTAGCACGAGTACCATCCAGTGAGCCTTTGGGTGTAGAGGATAAATTGCCTGACTATGATAATTATCTTGTAAAGCTCGTTACACAATTGCATGAAGTTCAGAATGTTGCCAGGTCTAATTTGATAGGTGCTAAGGAAAAATCGAAAGCACGATATGATAAGAAAATCAACCCAAAGATTTTTAAAGTTGGGGATTATGTGTTTTTGCAAAAAGGTCCGAAAGTTGGTAAATTAGTTGATCACTATACCGGACCGCATGGGATAGTAGAAGTAATGAATAAACAGAATGTTAGGATAAAAATTCAAAAGAATACAAAAGTCGTGCACGCTAATCGACTTAAACATTCTCACATTGTTGGCCCATAAAAAGATTTTTTTTTTATCAAAATTCCTTTATTACAGAAAATGCAGAATTCAAATGAAAATATTGTCTCTGCTGAGGGAGGCCCTGCAGAGGGGAGCACTGCCCAAAGGGTACTAGGGGAGCTGGGGCAGCTCCACTGGATCGTCATGAGGGAGGAAGTCCGAGAGGACTGGGTCAGTTTTGAAACCCTCGGGAAAATTATCAGGGTGTGCCACGGGGAGGAGTGGTGGCTAAAGGAGGCTTTTCTTGACCAATTAAGTGAGATGGTCGGGAAAATCCTTGAAGGACTAAGAGTGGTGGTGGAAGTGGAGGACCTCGAGGGGGATAATGGGGAACTAGTGGGGATATGCCTCGCTGCTAGGTGGAGAGATTATACGGTCGAGATCCGCGAGCTCGACGAGGATAATCGTGCAGCGGAATTCCGCGCCACAATTAAAGTGGCCAAATCCATTCGGGCGGAGGCCATACGGCTGCTAGAACCCAACCTACGGACCCTTCTGGCTGAAACCGGGAGATTGTGTAGGTTTTGATTTAGACACGGTTTAATGGGCCCAATAAATAAATGGGAAATTAAAATTTCTTCTTTTTCTTTTTGATTACAGGAAAACTTAGGGAGACGGATTAAGAAAATTAAGCCTTAGTTTAAGATAGAGCTAATCACATTTTTTCCTTTGTAATTTTATCCGCTTCGCTTTAAGTTAAATTACTATTTTTTTTTTATATATATACATATATATATATATATTCCTTAATTTTTAACGTTTTCTTGTGTTTTTTTATTATTCATTTTTATATTATTCAAATAATTTTTTTTTGTTGTCATGTAAGTTAGTCAATAATTTTTTTTATATATATAATAAAATCAATGGAAAAAGGGGATGAATTATTTGACGCTTTATTTTTTTTTATTTCGTTCCTTGCATGGTAATATTTAGAATCGAATTATTGCAGATCATGTCGAGAGTAAAGAGGACACCTGTATCATTGCTCCTGGAGCGTGCAAGCGTTCAAGGGAGTGGGGTACGTTACGAAGTTATACACGAGAGTGGCGAGGGACAAGATCGTTCATACACTATGCGTGTAATTTGTTTGGGAAGAGTAGCAGAAGGGAATGGTCCATCAAAAAGAAAGGCGAGGGATGCTGCAGCGACGGCATTCCTTGAAAAACTTGATGCTAGCATTGAATTCGCTGATCAAAATGACGGAGAGCCTTCATGGGCTGAAGATCGTTCCGATTTTAATAACAATTGCACTCTGAGTCCATGGGGGCCGAAAACTCTCGCGCACAATACATTATGGCGAAACAACCAACCGTGTAGAATGGGTAGTGAGTGGACACCCCCGTGTGGTCATCAGTGCCAACGGAGGGGAGGTTGTAGCTCTGGAGGTGAACATTCTCTCCAGGGTCATTTACGCTCTAAAGGAAATACAGGAGTGGGATCTGGTGGCCTAGGCGGTGCAAGGCCCCACGTCCCTTGGTAAGAGGGGATATTGACCCCGCCACCTGACTGTCCATCCTCGCTTGATCATTATTCAGCTTTGCTATTGCTTAATAAACGCTTTATTATTATTATCACTATTATTTTTATTATTATTATAATTATTTTCATTATTATTATCCTCATTTTATTAATATTTTATTATCATTATTTTATTATTTTATTATCATTCTCATTCTTTTATTCTATTTCTTTTTTTTTTCTTGTTACCATTATTATTATTTTATTTTTATCGTCATTTTATCATTATTATTATGTTATTATTATTATTATTATTTTTTTTTTTTCCCTCCCTATTATTATTTTTATATTAACAGCATGCTTTGAAGAGCTTTTGTTACGTCCTGCGACTTTCGGGATTTCCTTTTCTCATAGAAATTGTCAAATCCGACAATTCTCAAGGAATAAGAAAGGAAGTACGAAACATGGTCGAGTTCACGTGCGCATAATTTTCAGCCACCGAAACGAATCGATGGAATTTACCAGTACGAACGGCTGGTGAGAGCGAAGAGTTTTCGTCGCCAAGGCTCGCCTAAACGGCGACGGCTATCGCTGCTAATACTAACAATCGTCAATCGTCGGAAAGGAAACATATAGAGGCTAGCTGGAAATCCGTGGCGATAGCTTCGGGTTTCTCGGCGCATGGAGAGTCTCACAGCCCAGCATGAGATCAAGCATCGAAATTTTCTAAACAGCGCGTGACACTACCACCCGCGTGCGCACACATGTACGAGTGAGTAAAACTGTGGCCCGCACTAATACTATTGTGCGTGGGGCCACGTGCTCGAATGAACTGGCGCCCCAATATCAATGGTCCCACAAATGTATGTGTGCATGAGTGAGCGCATATGACGCACCAGCATCCTATGACAATATGACAGAGTGAATTCCCGAAAGTTGCATAAAGACGAATAATAATTAAGGATAGATTCAAGTATGATCACGAGTGCCTGGGTCAGGCCATCAACAATAGTTATTTTTATATAATTTAAGGGTATGAAAGTGGGCATGAAAATTTCACACAAGTTCAAATAATATTTCCTTCTTTTAAAACATTAAATGCAAACTTATAACAACAATCATCACCTAAAATCGTGATGATTCTTTTCCACGAACATATACAGTATATCGTCACTATCGTTGACGATTAAGGATGTTTAGACGGGAACTCGTGGACCATTATCCAAAAGGAGTTCGGAGAAATCATATTTACATTTAAATAAATATTCAAAGCGAGTAACGAGAGACCGATTTCCACAGCGTGGACAAGGAATAAGACCACGTGACATCGTCCTGTAAACATAGAAAATTCCAGCACCAAAATTCGTTTTCGACAAAGGAAGGCGATGGCAGGCAAAGCCATCCGTCCTTTTCCTTCCAATACTCAAAGCCCATTTTTCAACTCCAAGGCTGGTCATCTCACTCGCACCCCCGTAACCAATGAGAGCCTCCCCTACAATTCAAGTGGGTCCGCTTGGAAACGCTCCATGCGAGGCTCGTGGGTACGCTCTCTACGGAGGAGGGGAAATTATAACCAAACGAATCGAGATCATGAGTATACTATGGTCCAATTAAGACAACCCGACAAAGCATTTATGATGTTGCGATTTCACATCTTTTACAGTAAAATCACTGATGAACAAATACGAACTCGTGTGAATTTCGAATTGCATGGAGTGAATGAATCAATTTTTACAGGAGATAACCCGATTATTTAACTTAAACGGTTTATTAAATTATCTATTTCAAAACAAAATAAATAAGAACCAAATTATAGTAATTACACTCCTCTGTAAAAATCTAAATCATTAATAATAATTGCGGAAGAATGAACTGTACATGGATTGAATGATACAGACAAATCTTGCGTCATCCAAAAGAAAGAAATGGAGCGAAAAGAAAGGAGACGGTTGGAAAAGATACATGAGGAAGTAGGAAGGAACGCATGAGTAAGGAGAGGATAGAGCGGATAGGAGTATGAAGGAGAGAGGGTAGAGAGAGTCCCTACGGAGGGGCCTCGCTAGCGCACGCGCCTCCGAAACAAGGGAACGAATGATGCGAAGAACGAGAAAAGAGTGAGAGAGTACGAACGATACGGAAATGAATGAAGAGCGAGGGAGATGAATAGGCGGAGAGAAAAGTCACGCTACAACGCGCATGCGTAACCTTTTATGAAATCAGCGCAAAATACCCCAAAATAATGGGATTTGCAAATTTATTTTTGTGTAAGAACGAATGAATGAATGAGTAAAAATAAGATAATGCTAATTCCAATAAAAATTCAATAATTATTCATGTAAGAAACAACTCTTCCAAAATTCATTGTATCGAGACATAAGGGGCGGTAAGCCCACGCTTAGGCAAAGGCGTGCGGGGTGTAAAGCGTCCGAGGGGTCATACCCCACTTTTTCCAAAGGACAGCTTATATAATTAGGGGTCAGAGGCCCGGGAGAGTCAGTTTACGTTTTTTGTTGCAGTTTTGAAGTTCGAGTCAGAGTCAGTTTAGAGTCAGTCTTAATTTTCACAAAGTCACTTTACTTTCAGTTTTCGATTTGCGAGTTTTAGTTTGTCAGAAGTTTTTAGTTCGCAGTTAAAAGTCAGTTTTAGTTTGGAGCAGAGAGTTCAAGTTTTAAGATTTTGCCAGTTCGAGTTTAAGTTCAGTTTTTCGTTATCATAGTTTCTTTACCATCTTTTATCAAAAATTCTGCGTGTGTGTTTTCATTAATAAACTATCATTTTATCTTCGAAACAACTTAAATCACAAGAAAGACATTCGTGAATAAAATTAATAAACTTATAATTGTGAACTTTCGTGTTAATCCAAATTATTCTTCGCACCTTCACCTATCACCGCTTTCATCATCATCATCATCATCGTCGTCATCATCTTCATCATTATCACCGTCATCTTTTAAGCGTCCTGCTTAAAAACCACCACCACCACCGAGTAAGTACAATTAAAGAGTTTATCTTATTTTATTATTTGCAAGCATGATATCTTTAAAAATAAAATCAGTGTGCGTCACCGAGTCTCGGACGAGAGCCTCCGGTGTTACGGGCCTGAGGGCTAACGTTGTTTATTAGGAAACTCCACCCGTGTATCAAGAGTTTCCTTTCTGTTTGAAATTTTTCCGGCATCGTTTCATGTCGTTTTATTTTCAATATGAGTGTCGTAATTCCCCGCGTTGGAATTAATTTCCTTTGTTGTCTAAAAATGTATAATCCGTTTGTTTAAAGTGAAAAGTCGTAAGTTTTATCTTCAAAAATAATAAAGTTCGACCGAATAAATAATCATTATCAGAAGACAATGTTCGCTGAAATTAAAAATCGTTTGGCGGGTACGAATAAAAATACTCCGAGTGCCGTGTCTAATTAATCTGAATTTTCCGATTAATCGGGAGAACCAATTAAAATCATTAAAATCATTTTCTTCAACTTTCGTTTAATTTCAATTAAAATTCTAAACATCCGGTCACTTATTCAGAACCTCTAAATTTATGGAAACTATTTATGAAAAATAAACGAGATTCAATTTCAATCATTATTTAATTTATCGTGAGGAATAATTAAAAATGGAAGATCTTTACGTAATCATATTAATTGGGAGTATGGCTGTAGGGCTCGTGTTCATTCTTTCTCTTATTTGTTGCCTTTCGTGCGCGTGGGAAATTGTCGACCCCGTTACACAGTGTTAGTGAAATATTTTTCTTTTCGGGAGTTAGTCGGTGCATCGTGACACATTCTAAAATGACAGCTGTTCGAAATTTCGACCCATAAAAATTTGCTCGAAGGTCAATGACCCCCAATGACTCTACTCTCGTATCCATAGACGGTTCGTCGCCGGTCATCTTAATAGAGGCCTTGACTCGGCCTCCAAACCGTCCTTCCCCCCCATCTCCCCAACCGACCGTAAACTCACAGCTGTGATTCGCGCGGACTATATTGTCATATATTGGGTTTAACGTGAATTTTACATTTTTCCTTTCGTTTACGAGTCATTGTGTTTTTTCCTTCCATTATGGAGGATCTTCAAATTCGTTTTGCTGTTGGGGTAATGATAGTCATATTTCTTCTGGTTTTAAGCCTGGGGATTATACTATTCTGTCCTTGTGGAACCCCTGTGTTGACTCCTCCCCCGACCCCGCATAATTCATTCGTCGATATCAGCGTGGATTCTACAATTGCGATAGAAATGAATACCCGAGATAAATAATTACATGAAGATTTACATCATCTTCCCTACATTTTCTTTGCGCAAATTCTTTCCCTTAAAATTTTCTTGTTTTGTTCAAATTCATTTTTAACAAATTTTCTTGATTATTTCTCGTCCTCTGACGTGTAACTTTATAATTACAAGAGACGAGAAATATTAGTTAAATTTCATTATTGACAATTTTTCTTGACAAGATAAAATCGAATTCTACCCCCTTTCATAAATTAAATCACAATACGCTCTCGCCCATCCTGAGTTTTTTTCCGCAAGGTTAGGCTCGAAACAGGGCAACACTCTGACCAATGCGCGTTCTCCGAGAACGTGTAAAGGGAGAGCTTGCTTTCCTTGACCGAGATGGAAAAGTAGCAAGTCAGGACGTAACAAGGGCCAGGTCGAAGTTTATTGCTCAGGTATGGTAGGAAAGTGCTGTACGGGGGCCAGGTCAAGTTTTATCACTCAAGTACGATGGGAAAGTGCTGTACGAGGGCCAGGTCAAATTTTATCGCTCGGGTACGATGGGAAAGAGCTGTACGATGGCCAGGTCAAATTTTATCGCTCGGGTACAATGGCAAAGTGCTGTACTAGGTGCAGGTCAAAGTTTATCGCTCGGATACGATGGGAAAGTGCTTCGCTCGTGCTGTACGACGTCCAGGTCAAGATTTATCGCTGAGGTACAATGGGAAAGTGCTGTGCGAGGGCCAGGTAAAGTTTTATCGCTCAGGTACGATGGGAAAGTGCTATTCGGGGGCCAGGGCAAAGTTTATTGCTCAGGTACGATGGGAAAGTGATGTCCGGGGGCCAGGTCAAGTTTTAATACTCAAGTACGATGGGAAACTGCTGTACAAGCGCGAGGTTAAAGTTCATTGCTCATGTACGAGAGGAAAGTGCTACTTGGGGGCCAGGTCAAAGTTTATTGCTCAGATCCGATGGGAAAGTGATGTACGGGCGCCAGGTCAAGTTTTATTAGTCAAGTACGATGGGAAGTGCTGTACGAGAGCCAGGTCCAAGTTTATTGGTCAGGTACGATGGGTAAGTGCTGTACGAGCGCGAGGTAAAAATTTATCACTCAAGTACGATGGGAAAGTCCTGTACGAGGGCCAGGTCAAAGTTTATTGCTCAGGTATGATGGGAAAGACGTGTTCGAGGGCCAGGTCAAAGTTTATCATTCGGGTACGATGGGAAAATGCTGTACGGGGGCCAAGTTAAATTTTATCGCTCGGGTACGATGGAAAAGTGCTGTACGAGGGCCAGGTCGAAGTTGATTGCTCACGTACGATGAAAAAGTCCTATAAGAGGGCCAGGTCAAAGTTTATCGCTCAGGAATGATGGGAAAGACCTGTACGAGGGCCAGGTCAAAGTTTATTGCTCACGTACGATGAAAAAGTGCTGTACGAGGGCCAGGATAAATTTTATCGCTCGGGTACGATAAGTAAGTGGTGTACGAAGGCCAGGTCAAAGTTTGTTGCTCAAGTACAATAAGAAAGTGCTGTACGAGCGCCAGGTCAGAGTTTATCACTCAAGTACGATGGGAATGTCCTGTACGAGGGCCAGGTCAATGTGTATTACTCAGGTACGATAGAAAAGTGCTGTACGGGGGCCAGGTTAAATTTTATCACTCAAGTACGATGGAAAAGTGCTGTACGAGCGCCAGGTCAAGTTTTGTCGCTCGGGTACGATGAGAAAGTGCTGTACGAGGGCCAGGTCGAAGTTTATTGCTCAGGTATGGTAGGAAAGTGCTGTACGGGGGCCAGGTCAAGTTTTATCACTCAAGTACGATGGGAAAGTGCTGTACGAAAGTCAGGTCAAATTTTATCGCTCGGGTACGATGGGAAAGAGCTGTACGATGGCCAGGTCAAATTTTATCATTCGGGTACGATGGGAAAATGCTGTACGGGGGCCAGGTTAAATTTTATCGCTCGGGTACGATGGAAAAGTGCTGTACGAGGGCCAGGTCGAAGTTGATTGCTCGCGTACGATGAGAAAGTCCTGTACGAGGGCCAGGTCAAAGTTTATCGCTCAGGTATGAAGGGAAAGACCTGTACGAGGGCCAGGTCAAAGTTTATTGCTCAGGTACGATGAAAAAGTGCTGTACGAGGGCCAGGATAAATTTTATCGCTCGGGTACGATGGGAAAGTGCTTTACGAGCGCCATGTCGAAGTTTATCACTCAAGTACGGTGAGAAAGTCTTGTACGAGGGCCAGGTCAAAGTTTATTGTTCAGGTACGATGGAAAAGTGCTGTACGGGGGCCAGGACAAGTTTTATCGCTCGGGCACGATGGGAATGTGCTGTACGAGGGCCAGGTCAAAGTTTATCGCTCGGATACGATGGGAAAAGGCTGCGCTCGTGCTGTACGACGGCCACGTCAAGATTTATCGCTGAGGTACAATGGAAAGTGCTGTACGAGGGCCAGGTCAAAGTTTATCGCTCGGGTACGATGGTAAAGTGCTGTACGGGGCCAGGTTCAATTTTATCGCTCAGGTACGTTGGGAAAGCGCTGTACAAGGGCCAGGTCAAATTTTATCGCTCATGTACGATGGAAAAGTGCTGTACGGGGGCAAGGTCAAAGTTTATCGCTCATGTACGATGGGAAAGTGCTGTACGGGAGCGAGGTCAAAGTTCATCGCTCGGATACGATGGGAAAGTGTTGCGCTCGTGCTGTACGACGTCCAGGTCAAGATTTATCGCTGAGGTACAATGGGAAAGTGCTGTGCGAGGGCCAAGTAAAGTTTAATCGCTCAGGTACGATGGGAAAGTGCTATTCGGAGGCCAGGTCAAAGTTTATTGCTCGGGTCCGATGGAAAAGTGATGTACGGGGGCCTGGTCAAGTTCTATTAGTCAAGTACGATGGGAAAGTGCTGTACGAAGGCCAGGTCAAATTTTATCGCTCGGGTACGATGGGAAATTCCTGTACGAGGCCCGGGTCAAAGTTTATTGCTCAAGTATGGTAGGAAAGTGCTGTACGGGGGCCAGGTCAAGTTTTATCACTCAAGTACGATGGGAAAATGCTGTACGAGGGCCCGGTAAAATTTTATCGCTCGGGTACGATGGGAAAGAGCTGTACGATGGCCAGGTCAAATTTTATCGCTCGGGTACAATGGCAAAGTGCTGTACGCGGTGCAGGTCAAATTTTATCGCTCGGGTACGATGGGAAAGAGCTGTACGATGGCCAGGTCAAATTTTATCGCTCGGGTACAATGGCAAAGTGCTGTACTAGGTGCAGGTCAAATTTTATCGCTCGGGTCCGTTGGGAAAGTGCTGTACGGGGGCGCGGTCAAAGTTTATCGCTCGGATACGATGAGAAAGTGCTTCGCTCGTGCTGTACGACGTCCAGGTCAAGATTTATCGCTGAGGTACAATGGGAAAGTGCTGTGCGAGGGCCAGGTAAAGTTTTATCGCTCAGGTACGATGGGAAAGTGCTATTCGGGGGCCACGTCAAGTTTTATTACTCAAGTACGATGGGAAAGTTCTGTACGAGGGCCAGGTCAAGTTTTAATACTCAAGTACGATGGGAAACTGCTGTACAAGCGCCAGGTTAAATTTGATCGCTCAGGTACGATGGGAAAGTGCTGTACGGGGCCAGGTTAAATTTTATCACTCAAGTACGATGGAAAAGTGCTGTACGAGCGCCAGGTCAAGTTTTGTCGCTCGGGTACGATGAGAAAGTGCTGTACGAGGGCCAGGTCGAAGTTTATTGCTCAGGTATGGTAGGAAAGTGCTGTACGGGGGCCAGGTCAAGTTTTCTCACTCAAGTACGATGGGAAAGTGCTGTACGAGGGTCAGGTCAAATTTTATCGCTCGGGTACGATGGGAAAGAGCTGTACGATGGCCAGGTCAAATTTTATCGCTCGGGTACAATGGCAAAGTGCTGTACTAGGTGCAGGTCAAATTTTATCGCTCAGGTCCGTTGGGAAAGTGCTGTACGGGGGCGCGGTCAAAGTTTATCGCTCGGATACGATGGGAAAGTGATGTCCGGGGGCCAGGTCAAAGTTTATTGCTCAGGTATGATGGGAACGACGTGTTCGAGGGCCAGGTCAAAGTTTATTGCTCAGGTACGATAGGAAAGTGCTGTACGGGGGCCAGGTCAAATTTTATCATTCGGGTACGATGGGAAAATGCTGTACGGGGGCCAGGTTAAATTTTATCGCTCGGGTACGAAGGAAAAGTGCTGTACGAGGGCCAGGTCGAAGTTGATTGCTCGCGTACGATGAGAAAGTCCTGTACGAGGGCCAGGTCAAAGTTTATCGCTCAGGTATGAAGGGAAAGACCTGTACGAGGGCCAGGTCAAAGTTTATTGCTCAGGTACGATGAAAAAGTGCTGTACGAGGGCCAGGATAAATTTTATCGCTTGGGTACGATGGGAAAGTGCTTTACGAGCGCCATGTCGAAGTTTATCACTCAAGTACGGTGAGAAAGTCTTGTACGAGGGCCAGGTCAAAGTTTATTGTTCAGGTACGATGGAAAAGTGCTGTACGGGGGCCAGGACAAGTTTTATCGCTCGGGCACGATGGGAATGTGCTGTACGAGGGCCAGGTCAAAGTTTATCGCTCGGATACGATGGGAAAAGGCTGCGCTCGTGCTGTACGACGGCCAGGTCAAGATTTATCGCTGAGGTACAATGGAAAGTGCTGTACGAGGGCCAGGTCAAAGTTTATCGCTCGGGTACGATGGTAAAGTGCTGTACGGGGCCAGGTTCAATTTTATCGCTCAGGTACGTTGGGAAAGCGCTGTACAAGGGCCAGGTCAAATTTTATCGCTCATGTACCATGGAAAAGTGCTGTACGGGGGCGAGGTCAAAGTTTATCGCTCATGTACGATGGGAAAGTGCTGTACGGGAGCGAGGTCAAAGTTCATCGCTCGGATACGATGGGAAAGTGTTGCGCTCGTGCTGTACGACGTCCAGGTCAAGATTTATCGCTGAGGTACAATGGGAAAGTGCTGTGCGAGGGCCAAGTAAAGTTTAATCGCTCAGGTACGATGGGAAAGTGCTATTCGGAGGCCAGGTCAAAGTTTATTGCTCGGGTCCGATGGAAAAGTGATGCACGGGGGCCAGGTCAAGTTCCATTAGTCAAGTACGATGGGAAAGTGCTGTACGAGGGCCAGGTCAAATTTTATCGCTCGGGTACGATGGGAAAGTCCTGTACGAGGGCCGGGTCAAAGTTTATTGCTCAAGTATGGTAGGAAAGTGCTGTACGGGGGCCAGGTCAAGTTTTATCACTCAAGTACGATGGGAAAATGCTGTACGAGGGCCCGGTAAAATTTTATCGCTCGGGTACGATGGGAAAGAGCTGTACGATGGCCAGGTCAAATTTTATCGCTCGGGTACAATGGCAAAGTGCTGTAGTAGGTGCAGGTCAAATTTGATCGCTCGGGTACGATGGGAAAGAGCTGTACGATGGCCAGGTCAAAGTTTGTTGCTCAAGTACAATAAGAAAGTGCTGTACGAGCGCCAGGTCAGAGTTTATCACTCAAGTACGATGGAAAAGTGCTGTACGGGGGCCAGGATAAATTTCATCGCTCGGGTACGATGGGAAAGTGCTGTACGGGGGCCAGGTCAAAGTTTATTGCTCAAGTATGATGGGAAAGTGCTTTACGAGCCCCATGTCGAAGTTTATCACTCAAGTGCGATGAGAAAGTCTTGTACGAGGGCCAGGTCAAAGTTTATTGTTCAGATATGATGGAAAAGTGCTGTACGGGGGCCAGGACAAGTTTTATCGCTCGGGCACGATGGGAATGTGCTGTACGAGGGCCAGGTCAAAGTTTATCGCTCGGATACGATGGGAAAAGGCTGCGCTCGTGCTGTACGACGGCCAGGTCAAGATTTATCGCTGAGGTACGATGGAAAGTGCTGTACGAGGGCCAGGTCAAAGTTTATTGCTCGGGTCCGATGGAAAAGTGATGTACGGGGGCCAGGTCAAGTTCTATTAGTCAAGTACGATGGGAAAGTGCTGTACGAGGGCCAGGTCAAATTTTATCGCTCGGGTACGATGGGAAAGTCCTGTACGAGGGCCGGGTCAAAGTTTATTGCTCAAGTATGGTAGGAAAGTGCTGTACGGGGGCCAGGTCAAGTTTTATCACTCAAGTACGATGGGAAAATGCTGTACGAGGGCCCGGTCAAATTTTATCGCTCGGGTATGATGGGAAAGAGCTGTACGATGGCCAGGTCAAATTTTATCGCTCGGGTACAATGGCAAAGTGCTGTACTAGGTGCAGGTCAAATTTTATCGCTCGGGTACGATGGGAAAGAGCTGTACGATGGCCAGGTCAAATTTTATCGCTCGGGTACAATGGCAAAGTGCTGTACTAGGTGCAGGTCAAATTTTATCGCTCGGGTACGATGGGAAAGAGCTGTACAATGGCCAGGTCAAATTTTATCGCTCGGGTACAATGGCAAAGTGCTGTACTAGGTGCAGGTCAAATTTTATCGCTCAGGTCCGTTGGGAAAGTGCTGTACGGGGGCGCGGTCAAAGTTTATCGCTCGGATACGATGAGAAAGTGCTTCGCTCGTGCTGTACGACGTCCAGGTCAAGATTTATCGCTGAGGTACAATGAGAAAGTGCTGTGCGAGGGCCAGGTAAAGTTTTATCGCTCAGGTACGATGGGAAAGTGCTATTCGGGGGCCAGGGCAAAGTTTATTGCTCAGGTACGATGGGAAAGTGATGTCCGGGGGCCACGTCAAGTTTTATTACTCAAGTTCGATGGGAAAGTGCTGTACGAGCGCCAGGTCTAATTTTATAACTCAAGTACGATGGGAAAGTCCTGTACGGGGGCCAGGTCAAGTTTTATCGCTCGGGTACGATGGGAAAGTGCTGTACGAGGGCCAGGTCAAAGTTTCTCAATCAGGTTTGATGGGAAAGTGCTGTACGAGGGACAGGTCGAAATTTATCACTCAAGTACGATGGGAAAGTGCTGAACGAGGGCCAGGTCAAAGTTTATTAATTAGGTACGATGGGAAATTGCTGTACGAGGGCCTGGTCAGATTTTATCGCTGAGGTACGATGGGAAAGTTCTGTACGATGGCCAGGTTAAATTTTATCGCTGTGGTAGATTGGGAAAGTGCTATACGAGGGCCGGGCCAAAATTTATCACTCAAGTACGATGGGAAAGTCCTGTACGAGGGCCAGGTCAAAGTTTATTAATTAGGTACGATGGGAAAGTTCTGTATGGGAGCCAGGTCAAAGTTTATCGCTCAGGTACGATGGGAAAGTCCTGTACGAGGGACAGGTCAAAGTTTATTAATTAGGTACCATGGTAAAGTGCTGTACGACGGCCAGCTTAAATTTTATCGCTCGGGTACAATGGGAAAGTGCTGTACGACGGCCAGGTCAAATTTCATTGCTGAGGTACAATGGGAAAGTGCTGTACGACGGCTAGCTTAAATTTTATCACTGAGATACAATGGGAAAGTGCTGTACAGGGGCCAGGTGAAATTTTATCGCTCGGGTACGATGGGAAAGTACTGTACGTGGGTCAGGTTAAATTTTATCGCTCGGGTACGATAAGAAAGTGCTGTACGATGGTCAGGTCAAATTTCACCGCTCGGGTACGATAGGAAAGTGCTCTACGATGGCCAGGTCAAATTTCACCGCTCGGGTACGATGGGAAAGTGCTGTACGAGGGCCAGGTCAAAGTTGATAGCTCATTTACGATGAGAACGTGCTGTACGTGGGCCAGGTCAAAGTTTATCGCTCAGGTACGATGGAAAAGTGCTGGACGGGGGCCATGTTAAATTTGATCGCTCAGGTACGATGGGAAAATGCCATACGAGGGCCAGGTCAAAATTTATTACTCAAGTACGATGGGAAAGTCCTGTACGAGGGTCAGGTCAAAGTTTATTAGTAGTATGTGGCCCACTCTGGCGACCCCCACTCCTATCCCCACTCCTATCCCCTCCACTTTCCCCCACGCCGGAGCCTCTTTTCCGAGCGTGCTGGGGCCGTGATCGGGAGAGGCGGTGGGAGGAGCGTTCTGTAGGCTAACCAGAGTGGCCCTATTATTATTATTCATATAATAATAATAATATCAAATATAATAATAATGAAATAATGCTTTTTAACTCACGTGAGTGATTGCTACGGGCCATGTACCGCTCTGGTGGGGTCACACATGCACACAGACACACACTCGCGTGCACATGTTCACGCACACGTACGCACCAAAAAGAGCCCGTTAGTACGTCCTCACTATATCGCGGATACATTTTTTCGATCTGGTGTGTTCGCGTGCTGAATAGTGACTGAAGACTACGTACTATATGCACACATCAGCGAGGATGCTACGACTGTATTAAATGTGTGATCTTCAAAAAATACATGGTCAGCTATACGTGCTCCGAGTAAACGACCCCTTCGCAGTTAATATAGGAGTAAACTGCTCGCGGACACACGGCTATCTGTTTAGTCTATAGCATGTTTTCTTCCGCAGCTTCATCAGGCGCAAGTCCCCTGTGTTTCAACACATACATCGGAGTAATTTTATAAAATTAAGAAAGCAATATAAGTCCTATTAGAATTATGTAAGAAAAATTGAAGGAAAATATATATATACGGTTCGTGTACGTATCAACACTACGATCGTATAATCGTATAATAGCGCATAATATACGGTTTGTGTACGTATCAATACTACGATCTTTTTCGAACTGGTCTGCCACCCAATTATAAATTATTGGAGAAACATACAGTATTTTGATTATTATCGTCAAAACTGAGAAATGGAATTTATAAATCAGAAAAATTCTCTCTTGCTTTGAAAATATTTTCGTTATCGAGCGAAAATTATTTTTTTGAAAAAAAAAGTGTCGAGCGGTGGGCTCGATCCCTGGCAGAGAGAGAGCTACGGCAGAGAGCACGAGCATAGCTATAGAGCTCTCCCCTTTGTGCTGGTATTCGCTAGCTCTCACTCTCTCTCTGTATCTCTATATTTTTTATTTTTTATGTATACCGAGTATTCGTGTATAACACTACATGATCTCTCGATTTCTCGAGGTGCGCGAAATGCATCATCAGCAGAGCATCAGCCGGTTACATGCCGTCTTCGCTCAATGCTACGAATCTCTTCTCCTTTCATTTAATGTTCTTTAGTACTATAATTTAATATATATTTTATCCTCAAGGCCCCTTAAGACTTATGAAAATTGTCGCGCCAATATTCATCGCTGATTACACATCACGTTTATGTATTTAATTTTGGATAAATATTTTTCGTTTTTTTTGAAAGCATATTTTTATAAATCGAAAATGTTCTCTCAATTTAAAAATATTTTCTTTATTGAACGAAAAAAACGCGCATCAAGGCTATGTGCTCTCCAACTCGTTGCACTTTTGAAGAAGGCACTATTTAGAATATTTGATCAGAGTCTCGCAATATGATGTTACATGGAAACAGTAAGAGCGTTTGGAATGATTATATGCATATGCGCTGAGATATTGATATCTTGATACATCATCATGCATGTTTTTGCTCCGCGATGAGGTCTCGCTTTTTGATATCGTTGCAGTTTAAGTGAAATGAGTAAACTCGCTCAGAAGCATCGTATTAGATATTTATATGGATAGAACAAGGTACAATATTATTCAGTCTCAATTCAGAGGGGCGTTATCACACATCGCAATCAATCATGACAGATCGAGCCCTTCGTGAATGTATTTTAAATCTTTTGCGTTTAGCTATATCACATAGCTCCCAGCTTCGTCGTCGGTGTAATGATCGATGGTGCAATGAGTTAAATCGGTTATCAGGAAATAGACTCATTAGCCGCCAAAAATATATTATATGCTGGACGCCTTTGCGAGCCATAGTGACAGCTCATAACAGAGGTCTGCTAAATGGTCAACAAGTGTTGGTGTGTGTGTTTGAAGAGTTGCAGCGTCGAGGACTGGAAAAAGTGCCGTGTGTCCGGGGCATTGTCGATGAAATCAGAAGTAAGTACTATCATAAAAATAATCGTGTATGAATTTTAATACTTAAATTGTATTGAAAAATTATTTTCGCGGTACTTTACGAGTTTCAATATGGTATATTTAAAAGCATTCTTATTCATCAATCTCTACCGTCTCTCTCTCATTGAATCAGAATAGAGTTTAATACTTAAATTGTATTGAAAAATATTTTCACGGTTCTATCAGCACGCTAGCATGGGTAAATCTTATTTATCGAGCTCTGCTTTTTGTGCCATGCTTTGTGTGGTCCCTGTCTCTATATTATGTTAGCACGGGCAAGCCTTATTTATCGAGCTCTACTCTTTGTGCCATGCTTCGCGTGAGTCCGCGCTCTCTGTCTCACTCTCTCTCTCTCTCGCTTTTTCATTAGGATGCTGTTAATGCTCTCTCTCTCTCTTTTGTTATAGAGGTACAAAATATTTTCGCGGCTCTATAATATGTTGAAACGGGCAAGTTTTATTTATCGAGCTCTACTCTTTGTGCCGTGCTTCGTATGGTTTAGCGCGCTCTATCTCTTTTTTCATTAGAAAACATATTTTACAAAATTTCAATAGGGTATATTGAAAAAGTATTATTCATCAGACGCCTCTTTCTCTGTATCTCTCGTTAAATCAATATAGAGATCTCTCTCTCTTTTTTCTCTCTTTACATTATTATCGGAAAAAATGATGTGAATGAGCTGAAATTATCGGAAAATGAGCTGATTGCAATACTTTTATTTTAATGTTTTCATGCTCATAGTATATCGACAGTTCTTGAATGCATCGTCGGATGAAGAAGCGGCTCTTATAGAGGGGGCTTGTGCTGCCGAATTAGCAGAAGCGTCATGCCAGCGGAGGAGCGTAATGAACCAACACCCATCATGCAATGAGGAAAATGGCAGGCAGCCAATGAGCACTGTTTCAAGTATCGACCATCCTTCAGAAATATGGACTAACACGTCAAGTTTCGAACGTAAGTTAAAATTAAGGTGCCGAACAATTTTGGTGTGGTTTCGGTTTTAAATGATAAATTTAAACTGGGTCTGTGCAACTCAGGGCGGCGGCGTGCAATCTCAACATTCGTCGCTGATGATATCTCATCAACGTTAGAGGATTGCGACGCTGATGTTTTTGATCATCGTGAAAATCAGTTGTGGGAATATCCTATCGAAAACGAGAGAAACGAGGAAATAGCTTTTCCACGAGCTGATGCTAGGCCTCTCGGTGTAGAGAATGAGCAGGAAGACAAGATAAATGAGCGATTCCAAAGAGCGGATCACTGGTTTCAAATGCTCGTAACTGATGACGACTCAGGTAAACAATTTTTCTTACGTATGAAAAAGTTAGTAAGCAAGCAAGTAAGTAAGAGGGTCCTTCTGTAACAGGGTATTCGTCGGCATCTTTGTTCGACTGGTGATATCGGTCTGTTTAAGCAGTACTATGGCTCGTGAGAGGTACAAATATAGATAAAAATTCAATAGTTTCCGTATTAAACTGTTCTAGAATCTAATACGAGACTCTTTTTCCAGAGTTGCAGAGGGGAACCGGCAGACAACGACGTGTACCAAGGAGTGGACCGCTCGAAGAAATACACCCGCCGGGAAAACATTTTGAAATCATCAGCGATTATACACGATATTTTAAACGGTTTAAAATACTAGGGCGTGAAATATCATTACGAATTCGCAAACCTGCCTCCGGAGTTAGTGTGGTAGATTGGTTGAACGGAACATTTCGCGATCTCTTAACGCACATCACGAGCTCCTGCGAGGGAGGCGATTATGTCGGTATTTTGTTTACAGCGAATAGCCTGCCCCACGGGCCTGTGTGGTTATCTTTCCGGCCGGCCAGGGATTATATGTTTGAAGATATCTGGCAATTGATAAGTAGCGTGGCGCAGAGCGCATCATCTTTAAACATCGATGACGCGTGCACGATAAAAATGTGCGCTGTCAAGGGGGTCGAAGGGTGCGGTCGGAAAGGTCTCACACACGAGGGTGTTGCAAAGCAATCTATTCTCTCGATCCGGAATACCGACAATCTATGTTTACCGCGTTCGCTGGTGACAGCCCTAGCATACGCAGAACGAGGAGAAGTACGGACGGGTAGCCTACATGATAAATGGCAGCGAATTAGGCAAATTAATGGAGTTGTACAAAAACAGGCGGCACTCGAACTTACGCGAGAGGCAAATGTTCGGGTACCTGTAGAAGGCTGTGTGGTGTATATGAGATTGCGCGCTATCAGGATTATTTGGTGTGAGACGGCTTTGCAATTGTCGTTTACGAATTTTTAACTTTGGGTCGCTGGGAGGAGCCTTTATTTGACGGGTGACAACGTGTTCTGGACAGCGTAGGCTCAATTCAGCACACCCTGAACATTTTGTATTACAAGCGCTCACATCATTTCGAGCCTATTCTAAACCTCAGAGCAGCCGTCGGCAGTAAAAATTTTTGTTCCTCGTGTAATATAGCATATCGGCGATTCGGTCATAGATGTTCAAAAAAAAAAAAAAGTCCTCGGTGCTGGGGGCTACAGACCTGTGATACACGCTCGCGCGATATAATCAGATGTGAAGTATGCAACCGCGATTTTTTTGGAGAGGCCTGTTTACAGAGACATAAGGCGCCACTGGTGACCATGAAACGCAGGAAGGTTAGCATTTGTGAGTCGCTCAAACGCTGTCTTAACTGCTTTCGAACAATAAGGCCTTTGGAAAAAAAAGAGAAGCATATATGTGGGGTAGGTTTCTACAAAACGTGCAAATCCCAGCAGCCAAGTAATCATCTGTGTTTCATGAAACCTATTCACGGCGATTCAGAATTTAAAAAATACTGTTTATTTTTTACGATTTCGAAACACAGCAGTGCACACCTGTGAAGGGTAATGCAACTACGGTTGTACACGAGCCAAATCTTTGCGTAGCTCATCGCGTTTGCACGTTTTGCTGTGTTCACGACTCTATAACCGAACCGTGCGAGCATTGTGGAGAACACGAGTTTGTATTTAGCCACAGCCCCGTAGCACAGCTTGTCGAATTAGCCATACAGCCGATCAAAGGTTTTTCGTGTACAATCTGTATTGCACATAATGCAGGGGGTTTTGACGCTCAATTCATCCTACGTTATTTCATCGAAGAGAAAAAAACTCAACTCCCCACGTTAATTATGAAGGGGACAAAAATTATCACGATGCGCATCGGAAAGGTCACATTTCTCGACAGCCTGAATTACTTCCATATGCCTCTGAGCGGTTTACCGAAAGCCTTTGGGCTTACCGGTGCTATTGTTAAAGGCGCTTTTCCACATTTGTTCAATAGGCCGGAAAATCAGAATTACGTAGGCAAACTACCGCCTGTCGAGTATTATTCTCCCGACACGATGCGTGCCGATGAGCGCCGGAAATTTCTCGATTGGTATCGCGAAACGAAAGACAGCGATTACGTGTTCATTTTAGCGGAAGAGCTTGTCAATTATTGTAAGACAGATGTTACGATATTGCGTCGCGCATGTATGGCTTTTCGCAATATGTTCATTAACAGTGGTCGCGTCTGTCCGTTTGATGAAAGCACAACAATAGCATGAGCCTGCTTCAGAGTTTTTCGAAAAAATTTCTTGAAAGACAATACAATCGGTATTATACCTACGGGGGTATACAGATTGGCGCATAATCAATCGAAAAAAGCAATTTCATGGCTATCATGGAGGGAGCACACGCTAGGTGTTCGTATTATTCACGCAGGCCGATCACGCGAATTCAGAATACCTCAAAATCTCTTGGTAGACGAGTACTACGAGACTCCTAACGGTGCGCATGTATAACAGTTTCATGGCTGCTATTGGCACGGCTGCCCACACTGCTATCCGGCAAACCATATCCATGCACGATCGTTTCGAGAAAACTACTGCTGTAGCTGATACAATTCAAACGGGCGGGAATTTGCTCACGGAAATTTGGGAGTGCGAATACGACCGCTTGTTAAATTCGACAGCCGAGACGAGGAGTTTCCTGCAGGATAATCCTTTAGCTACAGCAGAGCCTCTCAATCCTCGTGATGCTTTTTTCGGTGGACGGACCGAAAATATGGTTACGCCCTACGACGTTGACGCTACGGAAAAAATACGCTTGTAGACGTTTGTTCTCTGTACCCATATATCTGTAAGTTCGGTAAATACCCCGTGGGTCATCCGAAAGTATACGTAGGTAAAGAGTGCATGGAATTGACAGGTCCTGATAACACCGATCTCACTCTCGCTGAGAGTCTCGTAAAATGTACCGTATTGCCGCCTCGTAATCTTTATCATCCCGTATTACCAGTACGAATGCATAATCGATTATTATTTGCTCTATGTCGCAGCTGTTGTGAAATTATGAATCAGGATTGTTGGTAAAACAGTAATTTTGCATTGAGCTGAGTCTTGCAGCAGCCCCTTACACGCATGCGCAATACACAAGTATAAGCATGTGCGTCATAGGCTGTGAGAAGGAATCACTTCCGTTGCGACAGCGAAACTCGTGTGAATAAGTGAAGAAGGAGATAGATCAAAAATCGATATATATCCACTACATCCTTAGATGTGCAATTAAAATAATAACGAAATCTTGTGCAAACGATATTACTGCAGAACTCTTGTACGAACATTATAATAGGAATTAATCCAAATATATATATATATAATCATTTTTCTAACACAACGTGGATTGACACCTCGTGTCTTGTACTCATTATTCTCCTACATTTACTTTTCCCTAATCAACAGGTTATGGGCCCAGAACTGTGAGTGCTTTATGGAAAGAAGTGAGTTACGTAAAACAAACCAAAATTAAAAGTGGTGGTAGAAATAAGAATAATAAAATTTAAAAAAAATGAACAGTCGCGTGAATGAAGACCTCACTACGATAGAGAGGTTATGTAGCGCGGATACTTATCAGGTATGGAAATTTCAATTGAACATACTTTTTCGTTCATAAGGCCTCATTGACCACATCGAGTCGGAAACGGCCGAAACTGAAAGAACGTCGGAGTGGAAAAAGAAAGATGCGAATGCTCAGAGAATGATTATCACGACGATTGAGAAAAAACCGCTCGTGCACATAATGAACTGCGAAACAGCTCACGGCATATGGGAAAAGTTAAAAGCTATATATGAAAGAGACAAAGAACAACAAAAGTGTAAGATTTTACAGGAATTTTTCTCGTATTCGTTCGAAAAAGATGGAGATATGGCCACGCATGTGAGTCACCTTGAAAATTTAAGTCACAAGCTAAAATCGCTAGGAACTGACGTCAACGACAGCATGTTGATGTCAAAAATCCTGACAACGCTACCAGAAAAATATAAACATTTTGGAACAGCGTGGGAATCAACCTCATTAGCAGAGAAAACTCTGGAAAATCTCACAGCAAGACTTTTGTATGAAGAGTCGAGGAATGGCGGAGTCAAAGAGCAACCAGTGGCGTTCAGAAGCGAGATTAAATGCTGGAAGTGCAATAAAACTGGACACAGTTTGAGAGATTGTAAAGTGGAAAAAAACACTGACGGAAACAAATGTTTCACCTGCGGCAAGCCTGGACACTTCGCAGCGGAGTGTCGCAGGAGAGAAACTCTAAGGAAGCGTTGCACCATCTGTAGAAAATCTAATCACATGGAAAAAGATTGCTTTTTCAGAAACAAAGATCAAAAATCTACGAATCAGAAAGTTGCGTTCCTGACAGAGACCTGCATCGGAGACACAGATGTGTGGGTTGTCGATTCAGGAGCCACAGGACACATGAAAAAGAGTGATAAAAATGTAAATAACTTTGGTAAAATTGAATCTCGAGTTGGTGTGGCAAAATCCAACGAAACGATGATAGGCAAAGGCATAGGAAAAATTGAGTATGAAGAGTTCACGCTAAAAGAAGTGATAGTAGTTCCAGATCTAACGGCTAATCTACTATCAGTGAAAGCAATCACACAAAACAATGGAGAAGTGCTCTTCACAAATGAAAATGTAAAAATAACCTATAATAACGAAATTATACTTACAGGAAAAAAAATGCAAAACGGGTTATACACTGTAAAACTACAAAAGGAGCGTAAAAACAGCTCGTATTTGGCTGAGAAGGGAACACAGAACGCTGAATTATGGCATAGGAGGCTAGGACATCTCAACAAAGAGAGCATGAAAAAGCTCCTGCAAATCTCGACGGGAATGAGCGTAACTAAAAAAGATATCGACTCACTCGAAAAGGTATGCTCGATATGCATGAAAGCAAAACAAACGAGGGTAAGTTTTGGAAACACAAGAGTAAAATCAATCAGGCCATTACAAATAATTCACACAGATGTATGTGGGCCAATCGATCCTAATACGTGGGACGGAAAAAATTACTTTCTGACTTTTTTAGACGATTTCACAAGTTTCTTAACAATTCGCCTGCTGGAACACAAGAGCGAAGTTCCAGAGGAAATAAAGGAATTTGTAGAAAAATCTGAAAGGCAGCACAACTTCAAAGTTCACAAAATAAGGTGTGACAACGGGAGAGAATACGTCAATAAAAATATTCAAGAATGGAGTAAGGCAAAGGGAATTGTGATCGACTATTCAACCCCACATACGCCTCAATTGAATGGAAAAGCCGAAAGAATCAACTGAACAATAATGGACAAAGCAAGAGCCATGATTTTTGACTCCAAAATGAAAAAAAATATGTGGGGAGAAGCGGTATTCACAGCAGCATACCTGCACAACAGAGCTCCAACAACAAATTTGGAGGTAACCCCAATCGAGAAATGGGAAAATAAAAAACCCGACATCAGTCCAATAAAAACCTTCGGGTGCAAAGCTCATACGAAAATTGTGGGTCCTCTAAAAAAACTGGATGAAAGAAGCAGAATTCTTGAACTCGTGGGATACGCATCAAACGGATACAGGCTGTGGGACAAAAATAAACAAAAAATAGTAATTGCGAGAGATGTGAAGTTCGATGAAAGCGAACAAGAGACGCGAAACGAAATCAGGAGGCTAGACATGCAAAACAACAACTTTGAAGATGACGAAGATACAAGAGAAGAGGAGGAAGAAGATAAAGAAACAGAAAGGGACTCTGAAGAAGATAAAGAAACAGAAAGGGACTCTGAAGAGGATAGAGAAACAGAAGAAGATAGCTCTCACAGCACGATCTACGAAGAAGCAGAGATGGAATCAAACTCAACAGGAGCAGAAGAACAAGAAAAAGAACTCCGAAGATCGCAAAGACCTCACAAAGCACCAGAAAGGTACACTGACCGTGCATTACTCACATACGATCAGGTCATGGAGGGTCCAGATAAACACAGGTGGACAGAAGCAATAGAAGAAGAAAAAGAGTCGCTCAAAAAAAATTCAACATGGAGCATAGTAAACAGAGAAGAAGCTGTAAAAGCAAAACCACTAACAAGTCGATGGGTGTTCAAGATCAAGGACGATGGTCGTTACAGAGCAAGATTGGTAATAAGAGGATGCGAGCAAAGACAAGGGATCGACTACGGTGAAACGTTCAGCCCAGTCGTAAGTACAAACGCAATTAGATGTATGTTTGCTCTGGCAGCAAAGAAAAATAAAAAGATTGTCACGCTCGATATCAAGGCAGCCTTTCTATATGGAAACCTATATAATGATATCTATATCTACCCTCCAGAAGGCTACAATTATAAAAATAAACTGTGCAAATTAAACAAAGCAATCTATGGGTTGAAACAGGCTCCTCTTCAATGGAATCAACGGTTCTCAGATTATATAAAAAAACAAGGTCTCAACAGACTGCAGACGGAACAATGCATCTTCAAAAAAGAAAACAGTGATTTACTTCTGGCTATCTATGTGGACGATGGACTAATAATTGGGGAGAACGAGAAAGAAATCAATGAATTACTTACTAAACTGCAAAGCGAGTTCGAAATGACGACCACAAGGAACCCAAAAACGTTCGTAGGACTAGAAATAAGCAAAACAGATCTGAAAATAAAATTAACCCAAAAGAAATATGCAGAGAAGATTCTGGAAAATTTCGGAATGGACGACTCCAAGCCAACAGCCACACCAGCAATAAAAGAGGACTACACAGCAAAAAAAACATTTGACACGAAATATCCATTCAGAGAAGCTATTGGAAGTATACTGTACCTAAGCACAAAAACAAGACCGGATTTAAGCTACGCAACGAACATACAAAGCAGATATACTGAAAATCCGTCAAATCTCAATACAACGGGAGTAAAACGCATTTTTCGGTACCTCAACGGAACAAGAGAAGAAGGAATCGAATATACTCACAAAGACCAAGAAGAACTGATCGCATTTTGCGATTCTGACTACGCAGAGGATGTACAAACCAGAAAAAGTCAAACCGGCTTTGTGATATTTTACAATGGTGGCCCAATCAGCTGGTGCTCGAGGAAACAAGAGACACTAGCCACATCAAGCACCGAAGCGGAGTATATCGCCGCAGCAGAGTGCTGCGAAGTAATACAACATTTGAAAAATCTGTTGAAGGAAATGACAGGACGAGAAATTAAAACAACTCTCTTCGTAGACAACAAAAGCTCGATCTGCCTGATGAAAAATGGAATAACGAACAAACGATCAAAGCACATCGATGTGAAATATCACTACGTTCACGAAATGGGGAAAACTGGAATGGTAAACATTGAATATAGGCCTACTGAAGATCAGACCGCAGACATCTTCACCAAACCCCTTGAAAGAGTGAAATTTGAAAAATTTTAAAACGAACTCTTGAACTAATACTTTGCTGCATCAAATATCTGTCATTTTTTTTTTTTTTTGTTTTGATAAATAGGACACAACACGAGCAAAATTAAGAGGAAGTGTTGGTAAAACAGTAATTTTGCATTGAGCTGGGTCTTGCAGCAGCCCCTTACACGCATGCGCAATACACAAGTATAAGCATGTGCGTCATAGGCTGTGAGAAGGAATCACCTCCGTTGCGACAGCGAAACTCGTGTGAATAAGTGAAGAAGGAGATAGATCAAAAATCGATATATATATATATATCCATATATATATATATTCCCTAATCAACAAGGATGAATGTACACACGAAGAGCCTGTAGAGCGCATGTTCAATGGTACATGGATTGTCGACGAGTTGCGAAAAGCCGTGTCGTGCGGGTATAGAGTAATGGACGTGGCAGAAATTTGGCAGTATGAAACGACTCAGTTCAATCGCGATACACAGAAAGGGGGCCATTCCGTTGAATACATAAATACGTTTTTAAAAATCAAACAAGAAGCCAGCGGGTGGCCCGACAATTGCTCCGAAGATAACGTCGCACAAGACCGCTATATAGACGATTTCGAACGATCCGAAGGAATTAAGCTAAGCCGCGAATCCATACCTAAAAATCCGGGGCTGCGATCTGTAGCAAAACTGTGTCTCAATTCATTTTGGGGAAAATTTGGACAGCGAGAAAATTTACCGCAGACAAAAATAGTTTCGACGCGTAAAAAGTTCATGGAGCTGTTGACTAACCCGGAGTACGAGATCACGGGTATTTTACCCGTAAATAACGAAGTATTGTATGTAAGCTACACAAAAATCAGTGACGCTATTATACCATCTAGCATAGCAAATGCCGTAGTAGCAGCATACACTACAGCTCAGGCTCGCCTGAAACTTTATAGCTACTTAGAGCGGTTGGATCGTCGTGCTTTGTACTGTGATACCGACTCAGTAATTTACGTATCGAATGAAGAAAAAGACGAGTACGAGCCTCCAACAGGCCAGCTTTTAGGGGATCTCACAGATGAGCTGAGCACATACGGGGACGGTAGTTATATTAGAAGTTTCATTTCAGGCGGTCCTAAATTTTATTCTTTTATCGTGTGCACTCCCAATGGCGAGGAAACAGTAGTATGTAAAGTAAAAGGATAACGCTCAATTTTGCGAGCAAGGGGCTAATTAATTACAACTCAGTGCGCTCTTTCATAACTGGCGAGAGAGACGAACCTGTTGTGCTACGGTATGACGCGATACGCCGCACGGCATTTCATCAGGTCGTCACACGTCCTGAAACAAAATCATGCAAGCCATCGAGCGTTAAACGAAGACGAGATGGCGAATATGGTACCCTTCCTTACGGCTATAGAGAATAAGAGTTTTCGTATAAAATTGTATAAATAATGTATATAAATAAAGACTTTATGTTACTGTGTATATTCGTCTTCTCATATTCCATTAAAAGGACTCAGAGCAATTAGACAGACCTTTTCGTACCCTATATATGTTTCAGGTAATACGAGGATTGTACTCACTCACTAAGATGGATACGTGGTGGAAACATCCTTGGACAGCGATGGTTTGTGGGCCTACGGGCTGTGGTAAAACATCCTTTGTGAAAAAGTTTTTGAAATTCATTTCGAGTATGAATAGTGAGCCCTTTGCGAGAATCATTTTTTATTATTCCGAATGGCAGGTGGCGTACACCGAGTACGGTTCTTCGATAGAATTTCGCGAAGGTTTGCCGCAATCTTCGGATTATGCAAGCGATCCGCGCGCAAAACTTATGATTATTGACGATTTGATGCGTGAGGCATCGAACAATAGTGTTGTCGATCTCTTCACCAAGGGTAGTCATCATAAGAATTTGAGTGTGTTTTTTATAACGCAAAATTTGTTTCATCAAGGCCATGGGCAGCGGGATATATCGCTGAACGCTAATTATATAGTAGTTTTCAAAAATCCGCGAGATCGCGCTCAAATACAACACCTGGCGCGCCAGGTATATCCGGAAAACCCACGCTTTTTACAGGAGGCCTATCACGATGCAACGTCCAAGCCTCATGGTTATTTGTTGCTCGATTTGAAACAATCAACACCTGATAACTGTAGATTTCGCACCTGTATTTTTCCCGACGATCCTCATCATTTTGTGTACGTACCGCGAAAAAAGTTGAAAAGCAGCTGCAGTGCTGGTAACTTGCCAGTTCAGCGCATGTAATGCCGTCTAAAGGACCGTCGCGTTACGATAAATGCATCGTCATATTAAGTGCGTTTCAACAAACCAGCACGATACGAAGAGAGTCTGACACGCGCAAATCAAATTCAAGCACTGCTCGTTGTATTTATCAGTGTGCGTGGCGCATTCTTAAGGGTAGCGCTATTCCGAAGACTCCACTGTATAAAAGAAGTTAAAAGAAGTGATACATCTAGACAATCGACAGTTCCACACGCGTAATGGCGCGAGGTGGTTCACCGCTCTGCAAAAAGCACGTTGCAATATTGCGAGCTCTTCAGCATCACAATAAGGAGCAGCGCGAGGCTATTTTACGTAAAGCAGACCCGGGTATCATCCGCTGTATTTGTGAGTGCGCCTTGAACGTTCTTTACGGCAACGTGGCTCTGAAGGCCGATCAAAGAAAAAAATTACGTCGGTACGCCCCCGTTCTGCGCCGTTTAGCCTCAAAAAAAGGCTGCTGGAAGAGTAAGAAACGATTCGTAGTTCAGAGCGGTGGGGTTCTACCGCTCTTACTAGCACCAATACTAGGCACTGTTCTATCGAATTTGATTGGTGGTCGTGGATAATGGAGCACGCAAGAAAAATGGTACTCGTACCGGAGGAACATCTAGCGCAGCTGGGCTCGCAAAGTCATAATCAGCCAGCGTTTAGCACGGCTACGTCTCAAACGCGCCCAGCGCAAGGAATTGATGCTACGCTAACTAGATTGGATACAGAAATGAATGAAACTTTACCAGGGGCCCACTGGGTCGCCATGTACGTCGATCAAAATGGACACGGATGGTTCTTCGACAGTTACGGACTACCACCAATCATTCCGCAGCATCTCGCTCGTCTCCGAAGAAACTGCAGATTCTTCCGCTGCAACGCAACGCAGCTTCAAGGCCCGAATTCACAATGTTGCGGACAGTATTGTGTTATGTTTCTTCATTATATGGCTACTGGTTTCGGTATTCACCGCTTTAGATGCGTATTTTCGAATGATTTGCAGCGAAACGATAAAATAGTGGATGAGTATTATAATGCGTATATCGATAAGCGCGGCAAATCTCCGGGTGTAGTTTCCAATATGAATGGTTGCGCTGGTGGGGGGTATAGAAATAAGCATCTACATTGTATACAGAACTGCTGTTCCCGTGTACGGTAATAATAAAAAGTGACATTGAAATTTTACACTTTTTTCTACAGTTCCTTGAACTGCGATCACGTGCCTTAGATTCAGTATTCTTTTGGGTCCAAAAGTCGCGTCCAGCGACTATCATATTTTCGAACATCGCATGCGTCAAACCAACGATCTTTCGAAGGTTTGCAAAAAAAAAAAAATGCTGATTCCATAGGGTATCATATATGTATAGACGATCAGATTTCTTTTTGTCTTTGTTATGTCTAACAAAAATGAGTAATCCTTGTAGTGGAGGCCTGGTGGAGGGGCAACTGCAGAGTATAATCTAGAACTTGGAGAACGGCCATCATTCGCGATCGAACCAGTGGTCAGATATCGAAGTAAAACTCTAAAGACTCTCTCTCTCATTTGCTCTCGTTTGAGGTGTATGCAGAGAAAACGACGCGAATTAAAGCGGCGGATAGAAGCACTTTTACAAGACATCACGTCTATAAAAGCAGTAACACAAGCGAGATCGCAATTTCTCTCTTTAACACGAAAATTTGACGAGCTCGATATTTACGATGGATTTCGCACGAATCAACAAAAAGTGGGCCAGACGGCGGCCTTTCTACCGGTGAAAAAGTTATCAGAACTAGAGCTCAAAAAAGACTACAATATCAGCAATATAAGAACTGTTCAAACTAAATGGGGTACGCGTATCGTCATTGACGTGGAAAACGTATTTGCGTGTTTCCTGCCAGCCAGATTCGTCAAGCTATTCGAAGAAGACGATGATCTATTTCAACAGCTGATAGTCGCAGCCCGTGAAAATAATCTGGCGGTGCAATATCACGGTACAGAATTCAATAATTTGGAATTTAAGCCGTCTACAAAACATTAAGCCCCGCGATGTCTGCGAAACGTGCCGAGAATATACGTCCGCTATTGGGGTCGTTCGCATATAAGCTAAATAATTTGTGGACAAAATCTGTGTGGGTGGGCCTGGATATTGTCGGAGTGGTACGTTACGACCTGTGATTAGGTTCATATGTGACATCCACGGCTGCTTAACGCTGGACGACGCTTCTTGGCACGATTTTCAAAATCATTTCAACACCATCGCAGAGTTCTTTGGCGACATAGAGGCGGAAGAAGAAGAAGAAGCGTGTATGGCGAATATACCATTCGGTCATAATTACATTTTACAACTTTATAAACGCACGAAACACATTTCTGTAATTATTCAGCGCGTAAATGAACAGCGTGCGGACCCTACACATCGCTCGTTACCGATTTTCCATCTCACAAAAGAACAATTCATTTTACTCACATTTTTACAAACTAGCATAAACAGAAATATTTCATGGCTTCATCGTATTCGCAACGAGGTGACAGCTAGCAGAGACTCTCTTGCACACACAATAGCATCAGAAATATCCGTTTTTATAAGGAGCTGCATAGGACGTAATATTCGCACAAAGCGTGCGAAAATACGAGCTCGAGCAATCCAAAAAGTAACAACGTCAAAAAACTCATATAGTGAATTACCTACTTATAGAAAAGCAACGATAATTGACAATCTATTGATACACCATTTGGATCACATCGTTAAAACTGTTATCGCCTGTAAGGAATAATTCTTATTGTATTTTCTCATTGTATAAAGCATTACGTATATTTAAGTGAAAAAAAAAATGTATATAAAAAATATTAATAAACTAATAAAAAGAAAAAAAGTATGGATTATTATTATTATTTGAATAATAATAATCGGTCCGCTCTGGCTAGCCCGTAGAACGCTCCCCCCACCACCTCGACCCATCACGACCCCACCACGCTCGGAAAAGAGGCTCCGGCGTGGGGGAAAGTGGAAGGGATAGGCGTGGGGATAGGAGTGAGGGTCGCCAGAGTGGGCCACATACTACTTTTATTAATTAGGTACGATGGGAAAGTGCTGTACGATGGCCAGATTAAATTTTATCGCTGAGGTACAATGGGAAAGTGCTGTACGATGGCCAGATTAAATTTTATCGCTGAGGTACAATGGGAAAGTGCTGTACGAGGGCCAGGTTTCAATTTTATCGCTGAGGTACGATGGGAAAGTGCTGTACGGGGGCCGGGTCAAGATTTATCGCTCAGGTACCATGGAAAAGTGCTGTACGAGGGCCAGGTTTCAATTTTATCGCTGAGGTACGATGGGAAAGTTCTGTACGGGGGCCGGGTCAAGATTTATCGCTCAGGTACCATGGAAAAGTGCTGTACGAGGGCCAGGTCGAAGTTTATTAATTAGGTACGATGGGAAAGTGCTGTACGACGGCCAGCTTAAATTTTATCGCCCGGGTACGATGGGAAAGTGCTATACGAGGGCCAGGTCAAAATATATCACTCAAGTACGATGGGAAAGTCCTGTACGAGGGCCAGGTCATAGTTTATTAATTAGGTACGATGGGAAAGTGCTGTATGGAGGCCAGGTCAAAGTTTATCGCTCAGGTACGATGGAAAAGTGCTGTACGGGGGCCAGGTTTCAATTTTATCGCTGAGGTACGATGGGAAAGTGCTGTAGGCCGGGTCAAGATTTATCGCTCAGGTACCATGGAAAAGTGCTGTACGAGGGCCAGGTCAAAGTTTATTAATTAGGTACGATGGGAAAGTGCTGTACGACGGCCAGCTTAAATTTTATCGCCCGGGTACGATGGGAAAGTGCTGTACGGGGGCCGGGTCAAGATTTATCGCTTAGGTACGATGGGAAAGTGCTGTACGGGGGCCAGGTCAAATTTTATCGCTCGGGTACGATGGGAAAGTGCTGTACGAGGGCCAGGTCAAAATTTATCACTCAAGTACGATGGGAAAGTTCTGTACGAGGGCCAGGTCAAAGTTTATTGATTGGGTACGATGGGAAAGTGCTGTACGAGAGCCAGGTCAAAGTTTATTAATTCGGTACGATGGGAAAGTGCTGTACGAGGGCCAGGTCAAGTTTTATCGCTCAGGTACGATGGGAAAGCGCTGTACGAGGGCCCCCTTAAGAGGATGTGAAAGCTCTTCTTTACCATCGCCGTATGCCTAAATTTTCGAACAAATGCCATTGCAAAACTATCAAACTAAATAAATGGAAAATTTAGTATATAATCCAGTTAATAGTGTTCTATCCGGTGACGCTCGTAGAATTTTAAAAATCGAAAAAAAAAATTACAGTTCGCATTACCACCAGTTATCTGTAAAATAAAAATGGATTTACTGACCTTCAAAGCTAGTTATTCAAAAAATCCTTAGCGTCATCTTATGCAGCAATAAAAAATGTACACACTGAGTACTTGTACATTGTTGTAGGTGCAAAACTTCGGAAATGGCATTTGTTCGAAAAATTTTGTGGTAAGATTACCTAAATACAAGCCGCGGCCGATGAGTGTAGCCAAATTTTGATTCACGAAAATTCCGAAGTGTATACTTGAGCGCTAGCAGCGTCTTCTTCGTACCGTAATATATAATAATAGGGGGAAGAGCCAAGTGTTCCCGTCTCCCAGGCCTTTTGCCACAGAGCGAAAGAGAGAGAGCGCGAGAGAGTGCGGGAGGAAGGGAGAGAGAGAGAGAGCCCGCCGCAGTAGGCCATATCTCTTAGTCATTTCTATTTGATATGTAAAGTAAAGGTGTTTTAGGTATCCAAGATAATGCATCCTCTGGATATACTTTACATATACCTTCCCCGTACCCATCGAGCACCTGAAGCTCATTGTTAGACTTTTTTCGTGCTTTGCATGAATTACAAAAAACGCAGGATGTGTATTCTCTTTATCTCTTTCGATACGCGGAAATGTATACATACATGTGCAGATTTATATGAACAGATACAATGTATGTATAAACACACACACACACACACCGCGTGGACGGACGCGACAGATTATATATATACACATGTATGTAAATCAACTAATGTGTGTGTGTGTGTCTGTGTGTGTTTATTTATATATACATTGTGTATGGTCAACACGCCCAGACGCATACACACCCATGCACACAAATCCATATATATACAGGGCGATTCGGGACTGCCCCTTTTCCTGATATGGGCATATACGGGATAAAAAACGAAAATTTTTGGCATTATTTTTTTTGAAATCGGCTGCGTCGTTTTCGAGTTATAGCCGATCGAAGTTGGCCAATCGGATGGCCGCTTTAGCCGCAGCGACGTCACTGGTTATAATCTATGAGAATGGAGCGTTCGGGTATTTTCGGAATCACACTGCCGCCTGCAGTACATGTTACCCGTTGCTATTGGAGATGACTGAATCGAGACACGATGAAAATGACATTTCAAAGGTGACGGATTATTTCAAGATGACGTTACTTTTTCGCATATGCACATGTAGTCAAACTATTATTTTCCTCAAGGTTAAATTCTTCTATGGATGGCATCGTAGCTGAACAATGATTGAAAAATGAAAAAATCAAATAAAATAATTTTCTCAAATAATTCTCATAAGAGAACAATGGGGCTCATGTGGTAGTGGGGATTGACGGTTCACGCGCCACAAAGCCATCCACGCATACCGTCAAACGTCGCTTGGACGTAGCAGTTGGCCAAACGCGGGCAAGAGTGAAGAACGCACGCCACCGATAGATGGCGGGAGTATATCACTCGTAATGTCAAATGCAAACGAGTGCTAGACTCTCATTACGAAAGCTATTTTTATCCTTGATTAAATTGAGATTTTAAATAACCAATTTTTTTTTTAAATAAAAAACTTGTCATTTTTACAGTTTTTCTTTATTTTCATTTTTCATTCGTAAAAAATTACGTAAAAATAACTATCATCGAAATCATGGAAATTTCGTCTGAATTTTGTCTAATCTAATGTATGTAAGAAATGTCTCTAGTCAGAGCTTTCTCGTGTACAGCCCACATTAAAAATCATTTTTTTCAGCATCTTGATGGTCATGTGACTAGCAGATGTGATCTTGACGTGGGTTACACAGCCGTTAAATTTCCACCCTCAAAATCTTGAATTTTTCGATCATATCAGTTTTTCAACTGATATGATTGAAAAATAGCGTTTCATGCTTCTAACCCACGACAAAAATATTTTTTTTTTATACTTTGATGATCGACTAATAAGGAGGCACCACGTTTAGCGTGGGTTTGATACCTGATAATGAACAATGATCGAAATGATCTCTGACTAGAGACATTTCTTACATACATTAGATTAGACAAAATTCAGACGAAATATCCATGATTTCGATGATAGTTATTTTTACGTAATTTTTTACGAATGAAAAATGAAAATAAAGAAAAACTGTAAAAATGACAAGTTTTTTATTTAAAAAAAAAATTGGTTATTTAAAATCTCAATTTAATCAAGGATAAAAATAGCTTTCGTAATGAGAGTCTAGCACTCGTTTGCATTTGACATTACGAGTGATATACTCCCGCCATCTATAGGTGGCGCGCGTTCTTCACTCTTGCCCGCGTTTGGCCAACTGCTACGTCCAAGCGACGTTTGACGGTATGCGTGGATGGCTTTGTGACGCGTGAACCGTCAATCCCCACTACCACATAAGCCCCATTGTTCTCTTATGAGAATTATTTGAGAAAATTATTTTATTTGATTTTTTTATTTTTCAATCATTGTTCAGCTACGATGCCATCCATAGAAGAATTTAACCTTGAGGAAAATAATAGTTTGACTACATGTGCATATGCGAAAAAGTAACGTCATCTTGAAATAATCCGTCACCTTTGAAATGTCATTTTCATCGTGTCTCGATTCACTCATCTCCAATAGCAACGGGTAACATGTACTGCAGGCGGCAGTGTGATTCCGAAGATACCCGAACGCTCCATTCTCATAGATTATAACCAGTGACGTCGCTGCGGCTAAAGCGGCCATCCGATTGGCCAACTTCGATCGGCTATAACTCGAAAACGACGCAGCCGATTTCAAAAAAAATAATGCCAAAAATTTTCGTTTTTTATCCCGTATATGCCCATATCAGGAAAAGGGGCAGTCCCGAATCACCCTGTATATGTTTCCGCAGATTGAGAGAGATAGAGAGAAAACACCAATCTTATTCTACACACGGTTTCCAGAAATAAAACAGTCTATATGACTGGTTGACGCGATCGTAAGACGTCGCGTTTCACCGTGAAGTTATATAGTAATAGAGCATACGAATTCTCTCTCTCTCTCTTTTTCATTCTCTTTGTCTTTATCATTCTGTCTCTCTCGATCATTCTCTCTCTCTCTCTATCATTCTCTCTCTCTCTCATTCATTCTCTCTGTCTCTATCATTCTATCTCTCTCGATCATTCTCTCTCTCTCTCTCTATTATTCTCTCTCTCCCTCTCTATCATTCTCTCTCTCTCTCGTGTGTAATACTGACAGCTTCTAATTTTTGTTCCTCCTGTTACGAACTATTTTCTGCTGCCTATTGCCTGCGGGCGTCTTTGTTGCAGGAGCTTGCATGTAAAATTTAATGCTTTTTATCTTGATTAAATTGGAACGGCTTTTTGAGACCAATTTATACGAGGAAATCAAGTGAAACGAGCATTACTTTCCTAACCTCAAACTCTTGGTGAGGCGCCATATCTGCATTCTTTCTCTGGCCTTGAGTTTTGCTGCGCCTGCGCCCTGGATCACTGCTTTCTTTCTACGTGACGCATGCGCTGTTCTATCAAGGGTACTCTATGATCGGGGCTCCTGCATAGCCTTGCCAGTCATCCTATGGTATAATTGGCTCTGAGATCGCCATCTATTGGATCCGTCCATCACTACTCTGCTTAGTCGGTACTGCAGCGGTCTGTATGCGTGATTTATGTTGCAAATGTAAGAGTGAGATAGCGGGAGAGAGTTTTAAGTGTGCATCGTGCTCAGAGACTTTTCACCCGGGCTGTGCGCGGGCGTATAGATTAGGCGGGAAGATTAAAAGTGCTAGGGCGTGCTGTCGTAGAGAGATTGCCATCATGTACGATAATTCGATGGACGTTAGTTTCTCGGGTCAGGCTGGACCCAGTGCCAGGCAGCCAAATTCAACGGAAGATATGTTTAACGCTATTCTTTTTAAACTTGACAATTTTATGGATAGGCAGAGTAAATTTAATTCAGAAGTAAAGGCGTCTCTCTCAGCGATCGAGGCCTTGTCAAAAACGGTGAACGAAAACCAAGTCAGGATTGAGCGTCTGGAAGCGTCAAGTGTGGAGATTGCTCGAAATTTGGAGTCTCTTAGGAGTGTGATTCCGGCTCAGGGTCAGTTGGGTCACATATCCGCCGAGATTACTATCGCGGGAATTCCGGTTTGTATTGATGAATCGTGTCAGGAGATGGTGACCAAGGTCTTCTCGGCTCTCGGAGTTCCTGAGCTTGTTTCAGATATTCTGGAGATTCGCTATCTCTCCCGTAAACAGGCTCAGGGGGAAAATCAAGCTCAGTCGGGCTCCAGGCCCCCAGCAAGGTCGCTAATCGTGAAACTTAAGTCGACGCAGGTTAGAGATCATATTATTTATAGAGCAAAAAAAGATCTCTCGATAGGAGAAGTTTTCTCGAATGATCTCAGGGGCAAAATTTTTGTCAATGAGTTTCTACCGGCCTTGACATACAACCTCTTGCGCAAAACCAAAGTGGTGGCAGCCTCGAGATCTTTTAAATTTGTCTGGGTCAGGGCAGGGCAAATATTTGTGCGGCGTGATAATGGCCATACCCCTATCGTAATCACATCTGAAGCTGATCTGACCAAGCTTGAATGACTGCCCTCCGAAAAACAAACAAATGATAGGGGCTGTCCTTCCCCCCTCTCCTCCAGTCTATTAATTACGCAGTTTAATGCAAACTCTCTCCTGGCTCACATCAGCGATGTTAAGCTTTTTCTTGCGAATAACTTCTTTCATATTATTTCCATCTCTGAGACCTGGCTTCAAGCTCATATTTCTGATGATCTGGTCGGTATAGATGATTATTTCCTTGTGAGGAATGACAGGGAGGGGAAGAGAGGGGGTGGAGTGGCGTGTTACATTCACAGGTCCCTAAAGGCCAATATTCCTGCTATGTCTCCGAGCCTTTTCCCAAATTCACCAGAATTTCTTATCCTTGAGGTTCATCTACCTGATTGCGGCAAATTATTATTTACCTCGATGTATAGACGGCCTGAGGGTCGATTATTCAATGACTTTGTGAACGCCTTCTCCAGATTTTCTCATGCGTATAGGAATATTATTATTGCTGATGATTTAAACTGTAACCTGCTGAGTGCGTCTTTTGAAGCAAATCACCTACGTGAGTTGGCAAGGTCGTTTGCCCTCCACATCGTTGATTCCGAGGCTACTTTTCACACGGCTAACAGCGACTCATGGTTGGATTGCATGATTGTGGATGACCCGGAAAAAATTGTAAAATTTGCGAAGTCGGATGCGCCATTCGTAGCGGGACATGACCTGCTGCAACTTTCTTATGAGCCACGGGCCTGTAGGAACTCCCCGCTTTTAATCAGGCGACGAAATTTCAAATTGTTTGATGAAGCGGAATTTTGTAATATCCTTCAAACTGAGGTCTTGCACATGGAGGTGGGGCTCGAGGGGGCTGATGATTTCGTGGGTTCGTTGCACTCTTCGTTGATATCGTGTTTGGATCGCCTTGTGCCGGTTAGAGAGATTTGTGTGAGAAAACCTTTGGCGCCGTGGCTAACGTATGCGCTTAAAGCACGTGTTAAGCAACGTAACGCATTGTATAAGAAGGCTAAGAGATCAGGCAGTCTGCTGGGTTATGCGTTGTACAGAGAATTTCGCGATGAGCTCTGTGCTGACATTAAGAGTGCCGTAAATGAATATAACCACAATAGGCTCCATAGCATTGATGATCCAGCGCGTTTGTGGAAAGAATTGGCTACGCTCGGCTTAGTTAAGTTGACTCTCTCGTCTCCCCTCCATTTCTTCACGTGCACTGAGCTTAACACTTTTTACGTTCAAATCTCAAATTCAGTTGCGGCGTGCACCAAAAGTGACCTTGCGGGGTTGCTTCCGTCCCGGCGCGAAGCGAGGTGCTCTTTTTCGTTCTTGCAGGTCAGCCCTGAATTGGTTGTGCAGATTGTTCGCTCAACAGCGTCGAATTCTTTTTCTTCGGGGCCGGATGGAATTTCTCTGTTTGTTATCCACAAAGCCTTGCCGATCATCATTTCAGCCCTCACTGCTTTCTTTAATCACTGCTTCACCCATTCTCTTTTTCCATCCCAATGGAAGTGCTCTTTCATTCGACCTCTCTCGAAGATGAATAAGCCTCTTGCGCCCTCTGACACTAGGCCAATTGCGAACTTATGCGAGTTGGCCAAAATTTTCGAGAAGATAGCCCATCGTCAGCTTACTGATTTTGTGGAAGAAAATAATATTGTGAATCCATTTCAATCAGCTTATAGGAAGGGTTTCAGCACGCAGACTGCCTTGTTGCATATCTGCGACGAGGTAAGAAGGAATATCGACTCACGACGCTTAACCATTTTGGTCCTTTTTGACTTTAGCAAGGCTTTTGATACGGTCTCTCATGTCCTTCTCTTGCGTAAGCTCATGAACTTGGGTCTGTCAGATTCGGCTCTCGCATGGGTTCACTCGTACCTTAGTGGTAGATCCCAGGCTGTCGTCGATAATTCCGGTGCTTGTTCGGAGTGGTTGCCTACCACGTGTGGGGTACCCCAAAGCTCTGTGCTTGGCCCATTGCTTTTCTCTCTTTTCATAAATGACATTGGCTCGGTTCTACGCTATAGTAGGAATATGGTGTTTGCGGATGACACTCAAATATATCTCAGCTGTGATCCTGTTGATCTTCACGGTGGCATTGCCAAAATATCGCACGATGTGCTAGCCATGTCCCAGTATGCAGAGGAAAACAAGCTGACGGTAAATCTGGCTAAGTCGAAAGTCTTAATCATGGGCAGTAATGCTTACATGCGCGAGGTGGACTTCGAGTCTCTCCCGCATATCATGGTGAGCAGTGTTACCCTGCCGTATGTGTCGGAAGCCAAAAATTTGGGGGTCATGATGTCGAGTAATCTTTCATGGTCTAGTCATGTTACGGAGGTGTCTCGGAAAGTGCACTATTCGCTGCATAAGCTTAAATATCATAAAAATGCCCTCTCCACTGCGCTTCGCATTAAGCTAGTGACGTCTCTGATCTTTCCGCTTCTGGACTATTGCTCCCTCGTCTATAATGATGTGACGGAGGTATTGAATGAAACTCCAGAGGTTGGTAAATTGCGCGATCCGTTTCATTTTTAATCTCAGGCGGGATGAACGCATCACACCATACAGGCTTCAGCTGAAGTGGCTGTCGGTCAAGAACAGGCGACTTCATTTTCTGGGCATCGCGACGTTCCAAATTTTGTACCTGAGATCTCCATCATATTTAAACGAAATTTTTCTTCGAGCAAATCGGGACCTTAGACACTCGGAGCGCTTGCCGGTGTCTATGTTCCATATTCCTGCGCATCGTACGTCAGCGTATAGGAACTCGTTTCACCTATCGGCCATATACTTCTGGGGCTCTCTCCCGCGCTCTATTGTCGAGGCGCCGTCTCTAAAGGTCTTCAAAACCAATCTTTTTACTCATCTGTATAACGGAGAAGTACATGAGTTTAACGTAAGATGAGTTATACCTTAGGCAGGAATTTAATATGGTATTGGTCGTCGTGAGTATGAATTGGCTGTGAACTCGTGATCTAGGTCTATAAGTCTAGTCGGTATTTTGCGGTTGTGAAATTGTTAGTTCAGTAAGTTAGTAGTCAGTAAGATCTCATGAAATGTATTGTACAAAGTGTTTTTGAGGATATTGTGATTTATGTAAAGCTTTATATTTGCCCCAAAGCTTGCTAGGGCATAATAAAAAATCAATCAATCAATCTCTATAATTCTCTCTCTTTATCATTCTGTCTCTCTATCATTCCCTCTCTCCCTCTCGCCCTATCATTCTCTCTATCATTCTCTCTACCATTCTCTCTATCATTCTCTCTCTCTATCATTTTCTCTATCATTCTCTCTCTCTATCATTTTCTCTACCATTCTCTCTCTCTATCATTTTCTCTATCATTCTCTCTCTCTCTCTATCATTCCCTATCTCTCTCCATGATTCTCTCTCTCTCTCTCTCTCTATCATTCTCTCTTTCTCTCCATCATTCTCTCTCTCTCTCTATCATTCTCTCTCTCTATCATTCTCTGGCTCTATCATTCTCTGTCTCTATCATTCTCTCTCACTATCATTCTGTCTCTTCATCATTCTCTCTCTCTATAATTCTCTGTCTCTATCATTCTCTCTTTCTATCATTCCCTCTCTCTATAATTCTCTGTCTCTATCATTCTCTGTCTCTATCATTCCCTCTCTCTCTATCATCCTCTCTCTCTCTATCTTATCTCTTTCTATCATTATCTCTGTCATTCTCTCTCACTTCCTCACTCTCTTGAGAAATTGGGGGGGGGGGGAGAGGTAAAGTAGCAGAGAAGAAAATAATTAATAACAATATTTATTTTTATAAAAACTTTATTTTCATAAAAACTTTATTTTTATAAAAACTTTATTTTTATAATAACTTTATTTTTATAAAAACTTTATTTTTATAAAAACTTTATTTTTATAAAAACTTTATTTTTATAAAAACTTTATTTTTATAAAAACTTTATTTTTATAAAAACTTTATTTTTATAAAAACTTTATTTTTATAAAAACTTTATTTTTATAAAAACTTTATTTTTATAGAAACTTTATTTTTATAAAAACCTTAATTGTATTTTACTTTAATTTTTTTTTTTTAATACGGCGGATGCCAAAAACTACTTATTTGAGGCATCCTTGGCATTAGGAAGCCCGGCATCATTGGTGCCGATGCTCATGCGTAATCGCTCGGTGTTTTCGTTGATTTATTTCAACGATACAATCGAGCAATAATTGCATGAACTCGCTACATTGTATAGAGCGACAATTTTTTTTGAAAATCTATCGTCGCCGAGACTGCATGTTCTCGGTCACGAAAGTCGAACTCGGCGACGATGCTCGTGCAGCATCATACGATCAGATTGTTGATTTTTTTGAATGAATTTGACTCGACAATCTTATATATTCGATCAAAATCTCATCGAGCTGCATTCATGCGATGCCGATAATAAATTCACTCGTACGAGTCATTTTCGTCACCGAGATTACACATTCTCGGTGACCGTTGACAACCGCACTTGTTTGACGGGGCGTAGCGACCAAGCCGCTTTCGCACGCCTCGCACGACGTGGGTTTGTCTGTCAAATCGCTGATATCGTATAGTGCCTATAGTGTTATTCCTAAATAAAATAAATTCAAAAAAAATCTAAGCCCGATATACACGAAACAAATTTGCGATCTCATATCTTTCTTTACAATGTGTATTTCTGCGAAGTCAGAAACATTGTAAAGAAAGATAAAAGTCGAAGATCGCTAATGGTTTGTCTGTCGAATCGCCGATGGCGTATAGTGCCATCTATCGGTGGCGCGCGCCGCACAGATGGTAATTCGTTGCGCGTGCCCCGTTCACTACTATGCCGACGCCATCGGAGTTCGCCAAAACCTTTCACATCCTCTTAAGAGATGGCGATTTTTTTTTATTTTTTCTCAATCTCAAGGATTCAAGCTTCAAAATGCCGCTAGATTCGTTGAGCTGGCATTTTTCAAAAAATTTCAATTTGGACGAGTGATTTTGGCAAATTTTTCCATGCATACCTCTTTGCCTTTTATTTCTCCCATTTTCAAAGTGCCTTTAGTAATATAAATAATTGACATATCTGGATGTAACCAACGCCATTCTCTAAGACTAATTGAGCGGTTTTCAAAAGACCCCTTATAATATTCAATCGGCCAAACGGTGACAAAGTTATCGCAACTTGAAAACTCTGATTTTTCGTCATTTATCGATTTTAGATGAAAAAAAATTAGAATTTTTTTTTTCTCTTAATGATCCTATGCGATCGGAATTTCCCGCTGAACACGAACAACCCCTTATTTTGGCCAAAAGCTCTATCGAAATGAAGCTCGAACTATAAAATATAGCTGAATCGAACTATAAAATGTCATTAAAAGATGTAGATACGATAAATCGAGTTTTATTGTGAAATTTCTTATTTTCAACAAATTTGCCATCACTATGATAATTTAATATGGGTGGAAATAACTTTTTTATCCAAATGAAGCTCGATAAAGTGTCAATCGAACTATAAAATGTCATTAAAAATTGTAGATACGATAAATCGAGTTTTAAGGTGAAATTTTTAATTTTAAACAAATTTACCATCGTTATTATAATTTAATATGAATGGAAATAACTTTTCATTCCAATGAAGCTCGATAGGGGTTTGATCGAACGATAAAATGTCGTTAAAAATGATAGATACGATAAATCGAGTTTTAAGGTGAAATTTTTAATTTTAAACAAATTTACCATCACTATTATAATTCAATATGGATGGAAATAACTTATCCTTCCAATAAAGTTTGATAGGGGTTTGATCGAACGATAAAATGTCGTTAAAAATTATAGATACGATAAATCGAGTTTTAATGATAGGCACGATAAATCGAGTTTTAAGGTGAAATTTTTAATTTTAAACAAATTTACCATCACTATTATGATTTAATATGGGTGAAAATACCTTTTCCATCCAATTAACCTCGATAGGGGTTTGATTGAACGACAAAATGTCGTTAACAATGATAGATACGATAAATCGAGTTTTAAGGTGAAATTCTTAATTTTAAACAAATTTACCATCACTATTATGATTTAATATGGATGAAAATAACTTTTCCATCCAATTAAGCTCAATAGGGGTTTGATCGAATGATAAAATGTCGTTAAAAATTATAGATACGATAAATCGAGTTTTAAGGTGAAATTTTTAATTTTAATCGAATTTACCATCACTATTATAATTTAATATGGGTGGAAATAACTTTTCCTTCCAATTAAGCTCGATAGGGATTTGGTCAAACGATAAAATGTCGTTAAAATTATAGTTACGATAAATCGAGTTTTAATGATAGATACGATAAATCGAGTTTTAATGATAGATACGATAAATCCTGTTTTAAGGTGAAATTTTTAATTTAAAACAATTTTACCATCACTATGATAGTTTAAGCGGTCTCGCCCTCTCTCTCCCTCTCTGTGTCTCTCTCGCTCTCTCTCTCTTTCGCTCTGTGGTAATATGCCCGGGAGACAGGACCACTTGGCTCTTTCCACTATTACTATATATTACAGTGCGAAGAAGACGCCGCTAGCGTTCAAGTATAGATGATTCGTTAGCGGAATGTTCGCGAACCAAATTTGGGCTATACTAATCGGCCGCAGCTTATATTCATGTAATCTTATCACAAATTTTTTCGAACAAATGCCATTTCCGAAGTTTCGCACCTACAACAATGTACAAGTACTCATTGTGTACATTTTTTATTGCTGCATAAGATGACGCTAAGGATTTTTTGAATAACTAGCTTTGAAGGTCAGTAAATCCATTTTTATTTTACAGATAACTGGTGGTAATGCGAACTGTAATTTTTTTTTTTATTTTTAAAATTCTACGAGCGTTACCGGATAGAACACTATTAAGAGGATGTGAAAGCTCTTCCTTACCATCGCAGTATGCCTAATTTTTCGAACAAATGCCATTGCAAAACTATCAAACTAAATAAATGGACAATTTAGTATATAATCCAGTTAAGAGGATGTAAAAGCTCTTCTTTACCATCGCAGTATGCCTAAATTTTGGAACAAATGCCATTGCTAAACTATCAAACTAAATAAATGGAAAATTTAGTATATAATCCAGTTAATAGTGTTCTATCCGGTGACGCTCGTCGAATTTTAAAAATCGAAAAAAAAAATTACAGTTCGCATTACCACCAGTTATCTGTAAAATAAAAATGGATTTACTGACCTTCAAAGCTAGTTATTCAAAAAATCCTTAGCGTCATCTTATGCAGCAATAAAAAATGTACACACTGAGTACTTGTACATTGTTGTAGGTGCAAAACTTCGGAAATGACATTTGTTTGAAAAATTTCGTGGTAAGATTACCTAAATACAAGCCGCGGCCGATGAATGTAGCCAAATTTTGGTTCACGAAAATTCCGCTACCGAAGTTCATACTTGAGCGCTAGCAGCGTTTTCTTCGTGACGTGTTATATAGTAATGGGGGGAAGAGCCACGTGTGTCCGTCTCCCAGGCCTTTTGCCACAGAGCGAAAGAGAGAGAGAGAGCGTGAGAGAGTGTGGGAGGAAAGGAGGGAGAGAGAGAGAGAGAGAGAGACCGCCGCAGTAGGCCATATCTCTGTCATTTTTATTTGATATGTAAAGTAAAGGTGTTTTAGGTGTCCACGAAAATGCATCCTCTGGATATACTTTACATATACCTTCCCCACACCCATCGAGCACCTGAAGCTCATCGTTAGACTTTTTTTCGTGCTTTGCATGAATTACGAAAAACGCAAGATAATTATCGTCGATCAAATATTTTGAAATGATAGATTATTTATTTTACAAAGAAAATAATGATTAAATAATATGGATATATTGTAGATTGTCTTATTGCTGAGAATAATGATAATACTTTTTATTTAGATATCAGCAATAGTGGCTAAGATAATGTAAATCTTAAATTATAAATTAATTTTGTTTATATTGAATAATAGATAAATATTATATGAATAATTTATCGACTAAAATTTTTTAGTTTATAATTAAAATAATTACCGTTATTTTCATAAAGTATTAAAAAAGATATATTTGCATGATAATTGTGCTGGCAATTGCGGACAATTGTTATAATTAAATTGATTACAATCAGTTTGTTCGACTGCTTTGCTTTTGTGGACCGTCCTTAGACAAAAATTCGTGTGTTCTCTTTATCTCTCTCGATACGCGGAAATGTATACATACATATGCAGTTTTATATGAACAGATACAATGTATGTATAAACACACACACACACACATCCACATCGCGTGGACGGACGCGGCAAATTATATATATTGTCACGCCGACTTTGAGTGGGCGGGGGGGGGGGGGGGGGGGGGGGGGGGGGAATAAAATAAGAGGAACACAAAATCGGGTTAACACGAAAATATACTCTATTTATTCGTAGATAACAACAAAACGAATATTTTACAAAAAAAAAGGAAACTAAAACGAAAATCGCACGAAAAAAAAAATTAGTAATAATAATTATTCAGTTGGGCGCCAGCTATTTTTACGGCATAACTGCCTTTCGACTCTAGCGGTTATCACTACAGGGGAATAGAATACACGGGCTATGTCTTGCTCTACGGCGATTACTCTCAGGGGGGGGGGGGGAGGTCCGTGGTTCGGCCTCTTAATAATTACCACGGCCGTTTATCAAAGGTAGGCTAGTTTTGGTTACTTTCAGCACGGAATTAATCGGGGTGGAATTTATTGGGAAAACGCAAAAAAAAATGATCGGGTTTATTGGGGAGACGCAAAAAAAAGAAAAACGAATAAATTTGGGCTGACTCTAATTATTTTACACCACCACACTGCACGGCTCGATACACTTCGAGGAGGTATACGCACGAAATTTTATCCGGAAAAAAATGGCGGCCGCCTCGTGGCCAGCACGCGCTCGCAATTTCGGAAAAATTTCGCCACTCGAAAATATAAATTCCTCTACTCACTCTTGGTCGTTTTCTCTCGCTTCTTTTCTTTTTCTCTTTCTTCGTTCTCTTTTTCTCTCTCTCACTCACTACACACGTTTTTCTCCTGTTTCTTTTCTTCACCAAATTTTATACAAAAAAAACTCTTAATACAAAATAATTCAGAAGAAAATAAACTATATAAATCAAACTCAAACTCAAAACTCAATATATCAAAACTCTACAACACTCTCCATATTAAACCAGAACTTTTCACTCTCTCCTTCTCTCTCACACTCTACAACGCTCTGGACTCTATATAATTTTCTCTATTCTCTATCTATCCTTTCACTCTCCACGCTACGCTCGAAGTGAGAAGGCATTTCTTCTCACCGGACACGAGGCCTGATAAGGGGAGACAAAGGGCAAGGAAGGGGTTACAGGACTGACACATTTCCGATGGGTAGCCATTGATCGATCAGCTCTATCGATTCACGCATGCGAACTGGTCCTTGTCCTGGAGAGCGATGGTTGATTGGGCGGGAATACTGTTGACACGTGGGGACATCTCTCGCACGTGGGAATTCTCAAACGGGTCGATATCGGCAATCTATACCGCACGCTGCTGCCCTCATTAGCATAGAGAGGGTACTCTCTCGCCCCACTCTCTCGCTGCGCGTGCTCTGGAATGTGTCCCTTATCGACACGGCAGACGAGTAGAGTGGGCTATTGCCACGCTCACGGTCTCTCTCTTTTTGGTGGCAAATTTAAGCCATATAATTGCCGTGAGCGCGGGATGGTCTCTTGTGACCCTCTCTAGTCGGCAGTGCAGCGTGGGTTTTCTCCTCGGGAATGCTGGTGGTGGTGCGCCTCCCCAGGACTTGCTGATCGTCTTGCTGGGCTTCTTGCTGGGGATACGTCAGGGGGTGTGGGGAGGGAAAAAAGGTATTTCGTGGGGAAATCATATGGGTTTTCAGGGGTATACAGGGAAATGTTTAGGGTTTCCTTGGGAGTTTTTTTGGGGAAGGCTTCTTCGGTGTCTCGGTGTCGTGGCGGGTTACTCCATTAACTTTTAATTACTGTTTACATTATTTACTATTATTTACATTTCTCGGGGTTAAGTGTGGTGGCGGACTTCGAGCGCGGGGATTCGGTAAAACTATTCTATAAACTCTATTTTTCGGGGGCTATCTGTGACGCCACGTCACAATATATACTGTCACGCCGAATTTGACTGTGGGGGGGGGGGGGGGGGGAATATAAGGGAAACACAAACTCGGGGTTAACACAAAAAATATAGCCTCTTTAATGAGTACAAAAAAGAATATATCACAAAAAAAGAAAACTCGCAAAGAACACAAAAAAAGATAGAATAAAATATAATAATAATAACAATACAGTTGGGCGCCAGCTATTTTAATGGCATAACTGCCTTTTCTCTCGGAATTATCACAGAACAAACAATATATACTACACGGGCTAGCTCACGTATAACCGGGGAATATTCTCAGGGGGGGGGGAGGGAAAAGTCCGTGGTTCGGCCTCTTAATTATTACCACGGTCGTTTTTCATGGCAGGTTAATTTTGGCTATTTTTAATCGGGGTCAAATTTATTGGGGAAAACGCAAAAATAATACTCAAAATTATCGGGGAACGCAAAAATAATAATTTTCAAAATTATCGGGGTTATTGGGGAAAACGCGAAAGAACGAAACGAATAAATTTGGGGCTGACTCTAATTATTTGTACACCACCACACTGCACGGCTCGATACACTTCGAGGGGATACGCGCACGAAAAATCTATCCGGGAAAGATGGCGTCCGCCTCGTGGCCGGGTACGCGCTAACAATTTTATAGAAATTTCGCCACGCTCGAAAATATAAGCTCGGGTACTCACTCTTTTTCTCCTTTTCACCTCTCTCTCTTCTCCTGTCTTTTTCTCTTTTTTTTTCTCTCTCTTTCCTCACTCTCTCCTCTCTTTTTTTTTCACACAAAAAAAAACTTTAAAAAAAAAAAATATATAACTCACAACTATAATATTCAAACTCACACAAAAAAAAAACAGAAAAGAAAGAAAACTCTATATAACAAAACTCCAAATCAAAACTCCAAACTTAAAACTCAATATATCACTCTCTAAAAACTCTCCAAATCTTCACGCTTTTCTCCCTCTCACACTCTCTCCGTCTCTCTTACACTCTATAACACACAATATAATTTCTCTTTACGCACGCTTTCTCTCTACTCTATTCTGTCTCCACGCTACGCTCGAAGTGAGGGCTCCTTGCTCCTCACTCGACACGAGGACTGATAAAGGAAATCAAAGGGCATGGAAGGGGTTACGGGACTGACGTATTTCCGTGGGGTAGCCATTCATCGATCACTTTATCGATTTGCGCCTGCGAACTGGTCCTCGTCCTGGAGAGCGATAGTTGATTGGCCGGGAAGACTGAAGAACACGTGGGGACATCTCTCGCACGTGGGGAATTCTCACGGGTCGATAACGGCAATCAATACCGCACGCTGCTGCCCTCATTAGCGTAGAGAGGGTACTCTCTCGCCCCACTCTCTCGCTGCGCGTGCCTGGACTGTCTCTTATCGACACGGCAGACGAGAAGAGTGGGCTATTGCCGCGCTCACGGTCTCTCTCTTTTTGGGTGGCAAATTTGAGACTAATAATTGCCGTGAGCGCGGGATGGGCACTTGTGACCCTCTCTAGCCGGCAGTGCAGCGTGGGTTTTCCTCCTCGGGGATGCTGGTGATGGTGCCTCTCCAGGACTTGCTGATCTTCTTGCGCTGGGCTCGTTGGTGGGGATACGTCAGGGGGTATGGGGAGGGGAAAAAGGTATTTCGTGAGGAAATCATATGGGTTTTTCAGGGGTATACAGGGAAATTTGTAGGGTTTTCTTGGGAATTTTTTGGGGAAGGCCTCTTCTGTGTCTCGGTGTCGTGGCGGGTTACTCGATATTTACATTTTATTTACTATTACTATTTACATTATTTTACTTAAATTCTAACATTTACATTCATCGGGGTTAAGTGTGGTGGCGGACTTCGAGCGCGGGGATTCGGTACAATTACTATAAAAAAACTCTATTTTTGGGGCCTCCTTGTGACGCCACGTCACAATACATGCATGTATGTAAATCAACTAATGTGTGTGTGTGTGTGTGTCTGTGTGTTTTTGTTTATAGATACATTGTGTATGGTCAACACGCCCAGCCGCATACACACACCCATACACACAAATCCATATATATATAAATATTCAGTTCCGCAGATTGAGAGAGATAGAGAGAAAACACCAATCTTATTCTACAGACGGTTTACAGAAACAAAACAGTCTATATGACTGGTTGACGCGATCGTGAGACGTCGCGTTTCACCGTGAAGTTATATAGTATTAGAGCATACGAATTCTCTCTCCTATCATTCTCTCTCTCTTTCATTCTCTCTGTCTCTATCATTCTATCTCTCTCGATCATTCTCTGTCTCTCTCTATCATTCTCACTCTCTCTCCGACCATTCTCTCTCTCTCTCTCTATCATTTTCTCGATCATTCTCTCTATTATTTTCTCCTATCATTCTCTCTCTCTATCATTCTCTCTGTCTCTCTATCATTCTCTGGCTCTATCATTCTCTCTCTCTATCATTCTCTCTCACTATCATTCTTTCTCACTATAATTCTCTCTCTTTATCATTCTCTCTCTATCACTCCCTCTCTCTCTCGATCTATCATTCTCTCTCTATCATTCCCTCTATCATTCTCTCTCTATCATTTCCTCTATCATTCTCTCTCTATCACTCTTTCTATCATTCTCTCTCTATCATTCTCTCTCTATCATTCTCTCGCTATCATTCTCTCGCTATTATTCTCTCTCTATCATTCTCTCTCTATCATTCTCTCTCTATCATTCTCTCTCTATCATTCTCTCTATCATTCTCTCTCTATCATTCTCTCTCTATCATTCTCTCTCTATCATTCTCTATATCATTCTCTCTATCATTCTCTCTATCATTCTTTGTATCATTCTCTCTATCATTCTCTCTATCATTCTCTCTATCATTCTCTCCATCATTCTCTCCATCATCCTCTCCATCATTCTCTCCACCATTCTCTCCACCATTCTCTTCACCATCCTCTCCATTATTCTCTCCATCATTCTCTCCATCATTTGCTCCATCATTCTCTCCATCATTCTCTCCATCATTCTCTCTCTCTCTATCATTCTCTCTCGCTCGATCATTCTCTCTCTCTCTCTATCATTCTCTCTCTCACTCCATGATTCTCCCTCTCTATCATTATCTCTATCATTCTCTCTTTCTCTCGATCATTCTCTCTCTCTCTCTCTCTATCATTCTCTCTCCCTATCGTTCTCTCTCTCTCTATCATTCTCTCTCACTATCATTCTCTCTCACTCCCTCTCTTTCTTAAGAAATTGGAGGGGGGGGGGGGGGCTAGAGCTAAAGTAGCAGAGAGGAAAATAATTAATAACAATATTTATTTTTATATAAACCTTATTTTTATAAAAAAAATATTTTTATAAAAACTTTATTTTTATAAAAACCTTAATTGTATTTTATTTCATTTTTTTTTTTTTTAATACGGCGGATGCCAAAATCCACCCATTTGGGGCATCCTTGGCATTAGGAAGCCCGGCATCATTGGTGCCGATGCTCATGCATCATCGCTCGATGTTTTCGTTGATTTATTTCAACGATACAATCGAGCAGTAACTGCTTGAGCTTGCTACATTGTATAGAGTGATAATTTTATTTGAAAATCTATCGTCGCCGAGATTGCATGTTCTCGGTGACGATGCTCATGCATCATCGCTCGATGTTTTCGTTGATTTATTTCAACGATACAGTCGAGCAATAATTGCATGAGCTCGTTACATTGCATAGAGCGATATTTTTTTTCGAAAATCTATCGTCGCCGAGATTGCATGTTCTCGGTGACGATGCTCATGCACAATCGCTCGACGTTTTCGTTGATTTTTTCAATGATACAGTCGAGCAATAATTGCATGAGCTCGCTAAATTTTATACAGCGACAATTTTATTTAAAAATCTATCGTCGCCGAGATTGCATGTTCTCGGTGACGATGCTCATGCATCATCGCTCGATGTTTTCGTTGATTTATTTCAACGATACAGTCGAGCAATAATTGCATGAGCTCGTTACATTGCATAGAGCGATATTTTTTTTCGAAAATCTATCGTCGCCGAGATTGCATGTTCTCGGTGACGATGCTCATGCACAATCGCTCGACGTTTTCGTTGATTTTTTCAACGATACAGTCGAGCAATAATTGCATGAGCTCGTTACATTGTATAAAGCGATAATTTTATTTGAAAATGTATCGTCGCCGAGATTGCATGTTCTCGGTGTCGTTTGTCTGTCGAATCGCCGATGACGTATAGTGCCATCTAACGGTGGCGCGCGCCGCATAGATGGTAATTCGTTGCGCGTGCCCCGTTCACTACTATGCCGACGCCATCGGAGTTCGCCAAAACCTTTCACATCCTCTTAATATGAAACAAGATCGTTCTAAATTCATCCCAAGCCTTGTCTTTTGTCTTGTTTTGTTCTAATTTTCGTTTACATTTAAATGATACGGATCTACTTCATATGAAGATTGATAATGTCAAAGTCCCCGAATCACTCCGAAACATTTTACCTCTATTTTTATTAAGACCCAACTGAAAAAGACGTATTATTACGATCTAAAATTGTTAGCGATAATCAATTAAACAGTCTTTGAAAAATTTATTTATTATTTTTTTCACATTTAAAATAATTTAATAGACGATCAACAGATGAAAGACGAATAATCGACGGACGTGTCGACGTGCATAGGTTGTTATAAACAGTCTTGTTTAAGACCTTCAAGTGTGAACACGTGCGACGGGAGTAAAACCATAACCAAATTATAACCTTGTATACTCTCTTTCGTCGATAACATCAATATATACATATTTATTCATAATCCTTCATGTTTTTCTGTTATGCTATGTTTGTACAGTTCAAGACCGATTTTCGTCTTGAACGTCGGACGGTTAACGGTAGTGCTATACGGCTTAGCCGGCTAAAATGACTGAGCCTGCTAATTTTTAGTTTGCTGAGCCAATTAACCGGCTAAGTTAAATCGCTCTCATGTTTTGTTAGCCTAACCATAATTCTCCAAGCGAGGTCATGTTTTACATCGACCGTACGGCATTCAATTGTGTCTGTGTCTATTTCGTGAATAAGGTTAAACGCGTACACCGATTTTAATGAAAATTGGCAATTGGTTAGTACCCAACTTATCTTAATCCAACCCAACTTAAAAGAACCCAACTTAACCCAACTTGGTTAGCACCCAAGTTTAAGTTAAATTCGAAATGGCGAAGACATGTAGCAGCCGAAGTGAACAAATAATAACGTGATTTCAATTTATGCCTCGAGGTTTTTGAGGCCAGTGATTTCATATCGAATGGCAACCTTTTTTTAAATTTAAAATAGCGAAATCGATATTTTTGACTCAGAACATAAAAAGTGAATCAGTTGGAGCGAAAATTCGTATTTAGACGATTCTGAGATTACTCGTTTCGGATCCACCGCAAAAATTCTGAAACTCGAGAAGTGTCAGTGAACGAGGTCTACTGTTCCTCAAACTTCCAATTACACGTAGTTAAATATTTTCCTTAACCTCCTACTTAAATATTGTTAAAAATGTAATTAATTTTTATTTTACGACGTCACAAATGTTGTCTTGTACATGGCGTTTAAGAATCTTCTTATTATATTTACCTCTGTTTAGAATTAACTAGGAGTCATTACTTCATTAAAATCGGTGTGGGCGTTTCCGTATTCACGGAATATACTCAAACACAATCGAACGCCGTACGGTCGATTTAAAATGTGACCTCGCCTGGTCAATTGTGATTGGACCCATAAAACATGAGAGCGATTTAACTTACACGGTTAATTGGCTCAGAGAGCTGAAATTTAGCTGGCTAAGCCGTTTTATCCGGCTAATTCATTTTTGCCGGCTAATCTATTTTAACTGTGCATCTATCTTACGCTATTATCACGGACTTTAAAAGATCAATGCAGTATCCATCGCATGCTGGCATGGTGGAAGTACACCTATTTCAGCTGAGATCCCTGTGCTACCTTCCCTGCAGTACTAACAATTCTAATTTTAATAAAAAAATCCATACACTGTTGAGCGATTAATTTTTATTGAGACCGTTGTCAACGTAACAATTTAGCGACGTTGGCCAATGAGCAAGTGAGAGAATAAAGATTCTGTCAGAGATAATTTAAAGTTGCTGATGTTGGTGTGAGGATGATTAGAGGAGTGAGCAAAGCCGCTATCTGGATTGAGGGTAAGGGGCGAGTGGAGACCGCCACCTTCTCGCGGTGCGAGAGGGGTCCGCTACCGGCTTTGGGGCACGAAAAATCTGCTACCATTATTAGTCCAGTCTATAGGGGTTTTTGCCCTACAAAAGATGGGGAAGAAATTATTTTGATATATGTTATTTAGTTCCGGGCCCCGATGAAAAATCCAAGTTTGTGACCTTGGGGGGGGGGGGGGGGGGGTCGGCGCGAACCACCATCTTGGATTAAAGGTACGAAAAATTGGTTTTTCCAAAATTATTCCTCAACGGTTGATCCTACGATAAAAATATTTAATACAAATTTGAAGAAGACTAAATTTCCTACATTTTTTGTGATAACACTTTTTCTGTAAGTCGGGTGTGGAACGAGATACAGCGGCGAAAACGTGAACATTCTTCCAAAAAATCGTCCAACTCATTTTTCTCATTTTAAGAAATCATTTGTTATTCATTTGTCATTCATTACATAATTATGATAATTTTGTAAATTCAAAGTTAACTCATTCCCACACCACCACGAGGTAGAGTAAACGGCGCGTTTTTTTAAATTGTGGTATCCCCAGTAGGCCTAATCCACAGATGTTTGTTTTTTTGCAATTGAGTACGGCTCGTATTTCGTAATTTATGTCCCCGAGTATGTTTCTATTATTTCGTTCTTTTTGATGGTCCGGGTCGGTTTATGTTGATGCCTTCAGAATCGCCTTCGTTAGTGTCATCCTCTAACCCATTTTCCGCACTGAGAATCTGGGCTTCCATCCATGTCATTGCCTCATCTTTGTTGTTAAGGAAGGGTGATATAACAAGACAGTGTAGACTGATTGTTGAAAATAACGTGGATATTTATTCAATATACGAACAGCATGTTCTCGCAACGATGCTTGCTTGGTCGGAGGAAAAACGGAAGTGAGCGACAATACCGCCTTTCCGTGAGGGCGAGCAGTTCTTGTATATATGCACATTCTGCCGTTGCCACCTGATAGCGCGTAATTTGAAATGTATACAATACATATTGAAATTTTCTTTTCAACAATCTTTGTCGTCGCTCTCGATGATGACCTCTGGTGCATTCTCGCATGATTCACCATTGCCACCACGACGCGCAACGGCAGATTTTTCGGAAAGCGTTGTTTTAGAGTAAGACGCCGCAAAACCCAGCGATGACATCATGTTGATGAGTTTTCTTGACCGGAATTTCTTGTATAAATATGTACTGACTCCGATTAGAAGCGACGACAAAGAGATCGAGGTCTTGCCGCAGAAATAACAGCATGCGATAACGATTCGCATATCAAAAGAACTGCGCTTCTTTTTCACAATTATTTCATGAAAGAATACCTGCAAAGATTGTGGAATCGCAGAATTCACCTCACTTAAAAAAAGGGTCGGATGGTGGATTTTCTGACACGTCGTAGTTCTGTGATCGAATATCCACCAAAATAATGGCAGCTGCTTCTTTGACAGCTCGGAGCCGTTCTTCTTCGAGATTTGAATTTTTTGCCGTGTACCAATTTTCCGAGGGAAGTTTGTATCCCGTGTCCTGGAAGCAGACAACAGGTGACTGATTATTTTGCTCGATGATGAGTATATGCTCTCCATACTTCTTCAGAAAACGAGATTTTACGGTCCTGATATTTGAACGGTACTCACCTCCAATTTCGTCCATGAGTTCATTAAGGGAGAATTGACATTCTTCGGAATTTTCGGCAAGATATGTGAAGATGTACTCCATCACTTCGTCAACGTTCGTCGCAGGCCGATATCCTCTTTTCTGTCCGGACGGTACTCGATTACACAGCCACTTCTGGCAAGATAAATTGTACCTTGCTTCCACAGCAACTAAGTCTGTCACGTGTTGAATGGGCTCTATTATCTGCGATCGTCATTCATCACCACGTTCGTTAGCTGCTTCCGAAATAGTATCTTTTACTTCTAATTTTTCCACCCGATAGATGATATCTCGATCCGATAAACTTTTTTTTCTCTGTTTATTTACGAAATCGAGGATAATTTCTTCAGTACACATGAAACATTGGGATTCAAAATCAAAAGTGGAATACTCGAACGCCGTAACGACGACGCCTCTAGAGGTGCGTCAACTATTTTACGTAGATACGCAGCGATCAATTTTTCGTTATTATAATTCTTCTGACATGCGACATGAACAGTTACCGAGGATAAACTTATCAGAATGCGTACGTGTCCGCGATTCCCCCGTTTCATGCAAGATTTCAGAAGAGTCTGCACGCCTCTCTCTTTTACGACAACTTGGTCACCTTCTTTTAAACTTTTGCTTTTGCACACTGGCCCTGTATGTGTTGAGCTGGGACCCCGGGCCTGCAGTCCTTGCCGTTTTATTTAGAGAGGGGAGACGGAGACGTCCCTTTCGACTATCATAAAAGAAAGAAAAACGAGGAACGGTTTATACCTGCTCTAGGAAACGGCTGTTACAAAACCCATGGAACGAAACTTGAAAAATCCATATACTAATATTAATAATACTTTGTATAAATTCATGCCACAGTGGCGGTAAAAAAAATTATACGTAACAAGAAAAATCATTTCAATTTGGAGTAGATTTCACTATATAATGTTATTGTGATAATATTATTATTAATGTTATGATTTATAAATAAATGATAATATTATTAATATTATCATCAGACTCACAAAAAAGTGTTCATACAAAAAATGTAGGAAATTGAGTCTTCATCAAATTTGTATCAGACATTTTTATCGTGGGATCAACCGTTGAGGAATTATTTTGAAAAAACCAATTATTTGTACCTTCAATCCAAGATGGTGGACCGCAACGACCCCCCCCCCCCCCCCCCAAGGTCGAAAACTTGGATTTTTCATCGGGGCCTGGAACTAAATAACGTGTATCAAAATCATTTCTACCCCACCTTTTGTAGGGCATAGGCGTTGTTTTATTCCTTATTGACTGGAGTACATGGGGACGAAAGAAATCCACCACCGAGGGAGGGTTTATATTGCTCAGCCACCTCGAAAGGGGCAGGAGGTAAAATATACGGGAACTCGTCGACCGAAGTCGAGAGAAGACTCATTTTACATCGACTATTTTCGTACAGTTATTCATAAACGCTAGTTATTCCGTAATCGCGAGAGCACCAGAGCGAGGGCTGCTCTGCGGCCGGTGAGTATACTACGAGTATACTGGAATCTGAATCCGCCTGCTACGGCCCAAAAAACCGATCAATAAAGTAAGTAACTAAAGTAATACGGGTCAGATCGATACAACGAATAATGGGAGTAAAACAGTATCTGGATATAATTGTAAAGGTAGATGGTAACGATATTGGTACGATTATTAACATTATACATTAATTAAGCGGGCATTATTGCGACCAGTAGGAAAATTACGTGAAAGAGAAGCCTCGTATAGGATAACGTACGTTTAATTAGGTTTGCTGCAAATAAGACTTCTCTGCACGATGCAGCTGAGAGGGTTGGCTTAGGTCGTACTACTGCATGGAGGATTAATAATAGCGTCATGAACTATTTACTTGACATTGCACCACACGCGACACAATTTCCTACTAATTTGTGGCCCAGGCAACTGTTGTTTCAGTTTAAAAGTCTGTCTCTCCGCATACAAAAGCGGTTTTTTGTACGCTATCAATGAGCCGGAATATGTTTGCTATTCGATAGTGAAAACAAAAATTTCGAGATTTTTGTTCCCAAATACTTAAGACTTATTTGGAAAGGAAGTTACTCGGAATTACTTCGGAATTGATAATGATGAATTTAGAGAATAAACGGTGCAAATTGAAAGCTGCACATCGCGAATTCGTTATTCGTTATTCCTCGCGAATTCGTTATTCGTTATTCCTCGCGAATTCGTTAATTCCCAAAGCTTCCTCTGTGAGAAAGCCACTTTCTCATAAACAGAGATTCGTGAACGAGTGGGATTCATGAGTAAGTAATGCGCAAGTTTCAATTTGCTCTTTATTATAATAGTAATAGCTTTGCGAAAACATTGAGGTGCTAGTAGCATTGTAGCTGTTCTTAATGTAGAGACCATTAATTGTTAAACTTAGGACTTTTGACAAAATAGTAACTATACACATGTTTACAGTCTATTCAACTATACACCTCTGACGATTATCTTGGCTGTTTAGATTTCCGGCTTACCCAATGTGATTGGATGTATAGACGCACGAAGAGAAAAACAATTGTTACGCTAGCCTGCACAGCCCATGCTACTGCAGCAAATTTCGATTGCTGGTATAGTGACAGCATCCGTATTTACTGCCATAGCAAAAATGCTTTGCTATCGTTCGATTTGCTAGCGAAATAATAGTATTTGCTGCCGCAGAATTCATTGATTTGCTCTACCACCAAATATAGTATGTAATGATAGCAAATATTTTGTTGGAGCAGCAGAGGTTTGATTTGTGAGAGGAGCAAATAATATTAGCTTTTCCTACGAAGCAGATATGTTGCATGATGACAACGAAAATAACAAATAAAAATATCAGTAGCGAAAAAAAAACAAAAAAGAAAATAATTCATTCGGGAATTCGATTTCACATATTTATTCATTATTGATAGTGATTTTAGTCTCATAAAATGTTTGTGCCTATACCGAGATTCGAACCTACACCCTATATTTACCTAACTACCTAACAACGAAACGCTACTGATTATGCCACCGACTACTTGGGAATTGAATGTATCTCAATAGTACAATAGTTGCGTCAGAAACGCAACACATGTCTCATTGTCAGGTGTACAGCTTTGCATATGTATGTATACATTCGCATCTCGCGTGTGTACAACTATATAAGGGCCATATGAATGCTTATATAGATAACATACGGCTTTATGATTGCAGGTACGTGATATATATGTATATATATAAATCTACAGGTTTCACCCGAACGGACAGAATCTGAGTCATTGAAAATGAATTGCTAGAATATACAGTAATGTGCAAAATAATGAAACATTAACAATCATTACAAGTTAATTGTTTTTTTATTCATGAGATATATACGAGTTTGACGTACATAAGTTTTACAATATTTTATTTTTTGTTTGGGTTTGACATGTTTGGGTCGTTACGCGTTTACGATCACGATATGATTTCGCACATTCAGCCGGCGTTGTTTTCGGTAATGTATTACACGAAGCACTATCATCTTTCATTTCTTTTTAACGTTTTCGATACAATTTCAATCGTTCCGCCGGAGTAAGCCCTTTTGAACTCGTAGCGCTTGTCTCCATTATCATACATTCACACTTACACGGACGTGTTAACCGACGAAAAATACGCGGTGACGAGTTTTCATTACCTGTCTAGTAATCTTCAAGAACCCACAATCATTATGGCTGACTGGAATGAACGACATCGATCAATCTATCAATGAGAAATCTACGACAGTGAAAGAGAGAGAGAGTTAGAAGCTTCAGGGGGTGTCAAGGCGAGGCGAAGGGTCCTCTTCCGGCACGTCCGCGAAACAACCCTTTTTTTGTCTCAGCTTCAACTCTCACTCTCTCTCTCGCTCTCCCCCTCTCCCGCCCTCGCTCTCCACATGCGCATGCGCTGCTCTACTCAGTCTCGCTCAGCGGCGATCCTCATTGCCGGACTAGTCATCTTACTGTATAAGTGGTACAGTAATCACCCGCGATTGGATCCGCCTACTACCTCTCTACATCATCGATACTGCAGCTGTCTGTATGATGGACAGATGTCATAAATGTAAGAGTGAGATTACGGGTGAGCGTATTGAGAAGATATATAATCCATTTAGTAGTATCCTATAAAGTAACATTCTCAGAATTTTGGAATTCCAAAAAAAAAATTACCGTTTGCGTTACCACCAGTTATCTGTAAAATAAAAATGGATTTACTGACCTTCAAAGCTAGTTATTCAAAAAATCCTTTATGTCACCCTATGCAGTAATAAAAAACTTACACACTGAGTACTTGTACATTTTTGTAGGTGCAAAACTTCGGCAATACTATTTGCACGAACATTTTTGTGGTAAGATTACCTGCATACAAGCAACGAAGATTGAGGTCTATAGAAGCACAAAGCCTATAGCCCGCTTGGTTCCAATTTTTTAGTGAGTCAAACATACGCTAGGAGGCTCTAGTGTCGACCGATCGATATGCTCCGCCTTCTAGCTTCGATGCTCGCAGCCATCTGGCTACGGTGGGGTCACGTAGCTTCCCCTGACTTCCCTCTCTGTGGCTTCCCCTACCGTCCCTCATTCTGCACCGCTCGACGACGCGCGGCGGCAGACTTATGTTTACGAACAATGACTACATCCACACGACGAGCTTTATTCCAATTTTACTAACATCGATGTACTAAAATCGAGCGTAATGCGCGGTATAAATAGCGTATTATACTCGAATTAACAACGTACGTGTAAACCGGAGTAAATCATTGAAACCCAAGCCTAAGAACACCTAATCCAAATGGGGTACACAACATAAATATTACAATGCTCATTCAGTATACAATCAGCTACGCTAGCGTAGTTGGCAAAGCGACAAGATACGAGTCGGACTGCGCGCGATCGAGACACGGATTCTTTTTTTTTTTTTTTTTTTTTTTTTTTTCGTCCTGATTGTCTTTCGGCCAACGATTTCACATATTCACTAATTTTCATACACTTTTTACATTGAACATAGACATTTTTGTATGAAATATGGAATTGTTATTTCCGTTGTATAACATTATAGAAACAAAATGTATCTAGGAAGAGAATACAATGCGTGGAATGTTTTGTTGTTTCATTAAACAACGACCGCCAGATATTGCTCAGATAGAAAAATAATATTATGGTGAGCTTGCAGGGATTACAATTGAGGTTCTTATTTTCAGTTCTTTTGAGTACTTTGAAATAAGATAAAAATCTTGAGGAAAGTAACCGTATTGAAGATGACTTCAATTTTAAATAATAATACCAAAATTTTATCGTCAAATTAGTTTTAAAAAACTATTTCAATATATTTGCCGGAAACAAATATTTTTTTACTCACCACATGGATTCCCTGATTTTTCTGAATACATTAGACGTTTTTCTCAATTTTGAAATTTTCATATTCAAAAATCGAAAAATTGATGCAACGTTGAAAATTTCGGATATGATTCCATAGAGAAACGTCGTATTACACATTTTAATTTTCAAGATCACTGAACAAGCAGATATTTAAATGCAGTCTGTACGCAAAAACTGATATTTCGAAATTAAGAGAAAATTCTCAAAAAATCAATGTATTCGGAAAAATCAGGGAATGTCTTTCGTAAGTGAAAAAATAATGTTTCGGTCAATTTGTTGAATAAATTCTTTTTAACCAATTTTTTAATAACTTTTTGGTCTTATTACTATTAAAAATTAATATTATCATTATTTGCAATGAGGCTAGTCTAAGACACAGCGCGTGCAATTAAGAAAAGTATTAAAGACTTAAGACAGCGACTTAAGACTTAAGACTCAAGTGCGTTTGTAGCTTATTAATATCGCGAATCATGCAATGATGTTTTTATTGACAAAATTCTACCGATGTATCGGACAAAACGTCTATTCCAGACCGGCAAAACAAGAGTCTGAGGACTTTAAACACATACACGTGGGGAGTTCATCAGCCCCTACTCGCAGAGCGAGAGAGATCGCATCATCGAGCTAATCGTGAATGCGCGAGAGATAGCGCCGTCAAGCTAATCGCGATTGCGAGAGATAGCGATAGTCCAATATCATCATTACATCTCAGTAAGAGCAGGGGCCAACGCGTGACCTGCTCGTATTAACATGTTGCTCTCTCTCTCTTATAAAATCTTTTTTTGCTGATTTTTTATATTTTATTTATTGTGTATATCGCAAATTGCATAATTGCAAAAAAAAAAAAAATCATCAAGTCGGGGATTGAACTACCGACCTCACACATACAGAAGCAGCGCCGTACCGATTAGCCCAACTTGGATATGTGTACCGTTATTATCTTTTTAAGTATAAAAATCGTGTCCCCGCTCGGATTTCGATTTCATTAGATTTGGGTTAATTAACTCCTAGTTGAGAGTGAGAGAGTGAGAGAGTGAGAGAGTGACACTGACAGTGAGAGTGACAGTGAGAGTGAAAGTGAGAGTGACAGTGAGAGAAAAAGAGAGAGAGAGAGAGAGTTCATCTTTAATTATTTTTATGAATAAATTATTTATTCATAATGATATGAAATTGTGAATTATTATGTATCAATAAAAATGTCATAATTTAATAAATAAAATAATTAATTTTATTTCAATTTTTTGTCGTTTGGGTTTTTGATTTCTCCTATTTTTTTTGGTTTTTGGTGTTTCGTAGGTTCAGGTACAGGTTTAGGTTTAGGATCGGGTTCGGGTTTGGGTTTGGGTTTGGGTTTAGGTTAAGGTTTAGGTTTCGGTTTCGGTTTGAGCGAGAGTGAGAGAGTAAGAGAGTGAGGGAGTGAGAGAGTGAGAGAGTGAGAGAGTGAGAGAGTGAGAGAGTGAGAGAGTGAGAGAGTGAGAGAGTGATAGAGTGAGAGAGTGAGAGAGTGAGCGAGTGAGAGTTTGAGAGAGTGAGAGAGTGACACTGACAGTGAGAGTTACAGTGAGAGTTACAGTGAGAGTTACAGTGAGAGTGACAGTGAGAGAAAAAGAGAGACAGACAGACAGACAGAGAGAGAGAGAGAGAGTTCATCTTTAATTATTTTTATGAATAAATTATTTATTCATAATAATATAAAATTGTGAATTATTATGTATCAATAAAAATGTTATAATACAAAAAATAAAATAATTAATTTTATTTTAATTTTTTGTCGTTTGGGTTTTTGATTTCTCAATTTTTTTTTGGTTTTTAAGGTTTCGTAGGTTCAGGTACAGGTTTAGGTTTAGGATCGGGTTCGGGTTTGGGTTTGGGTTTGGGTTTAGGTTTAGGTTTAGGTTTAGGTTTCGGTTTCGGTTTGGGTTTGGGTTTGGGTTTGAGAGAGAGTGAGAGAGTAAGAGGGTGAGAGAGTGAGGAAGTGAGAGAGTGAGAGAGTGAGAGAGTAAGAGAGTGAGCGAGTGAGAGAGTGAGAGAGAAAGAGAGTGAGAGAGTGAGAGAGTGACACTGACAGTGAGAGTTACAGTGAGAGTGACAGTGAGAGTGACAGTGACAGTGACAGTGAGAGTGAGAGTGACAGTGACAGTGAGAGAAAAAGAGAGAGAGACAGACATACAGAGAGAGAGAGAGAGAGAGTACATCTTTAATTATTTTTATGAATAAATTATTTATTCATCATAATATAAAATTGTGAATTATTATGTATCAATAAAAATGTTATAATTTAATAAATAAAATAATTAATTTTATTTTAATTTTTTGTCGTTTGGGTTTTTGATTTCTCCATTTTTTTTTGGTTTTTGGGGTTTCGTAGGTTCAGGTACAGGTTTAGGTTTAGGATCGGGTTCGGGTTTGGGTTTGGGTTTGGGTTTGGGTTTGGGTTTATTATATATATATAAAGAAATAATAAAAAAAAATAAGTTTGCCTCGACGTAGAGGTCATTAAAATGCAAAAGTATTTGCAATGAATAGCTCTATCTTCGTCGGTATCAGCAATGTAAACCTAAACCCCCACTCTACGTCCGTATCGCTCCTGTGCGAGAGAGCGCACCCATCACCCCAGCTGCGAGTGCGAGTGAAATAGCATCATCACCCCGACTCCGTAGGTGGAGCCAACGCAGTTATACAGCCGCTCACGAGTGTTAGTTCTGTACGTGAGCGCACACATGTAAACTCGACGCTAGCGACATCTTACCGTTGGGGGAGAAAGATTGTCCGAGCTCCCCAACTTTTTTGGAACAAAGCGGGCTATAGGCTTTGTGCTTCTATAGGCCTCAATCTTCGTTGATACAAGCCGTGGCCGATCAGTTAAGCCCAAATTTGGTTCGCGAAAATTCCGCTACCGAAGTGTATGCTTGAGCGCTAGCAGCGTCTTCTTCGTACCGTAATATATAGTAATAGGGGGAAGAGCCAAGTGTTTCCGTCTCCGAGGCCTTTTGCCACAGAGCGAAAGAGAGAGAGAGAGGGAGCGAGTGTGGGAGGGAGGAAGAGAGAGAGAGAAAGACCGCCGCAGTAGGCCATATCTCTTAGACATTTTTAGTTGATATGTAAAGTAAAGGTGTTTTAGGTATCCAACAGAATGCATCCTCTGGATATACTTTACATATACCTTCCCCATACCCATCGAGCACCTGAAGCTCATCGTTAGACTTTTTTTTGTGCTTCGCATGAATTACGAAAAACGCAAGATAATTGTATAATTATCATCGATCAAATATTTTGAAATGATAGATTATTTATTTTACAAAGATAATAATGATTAAATAATATAGATATATTGTAGGTTGTCTTATTTCTAAGAATAATGATAATACTTTTTATTTAGATTGCAGTAATAGTGGCTAAAATAATGTAAATTTTAAAATAATTTTGTTTAGATTGAATAATAGATAAATATTATATGAATAATTTATCGTCTAAAATTTTTTAGTTTATAAGTAAAATAATTACTGTTATTTACATAAAGTATTAAAAAATATATATTTGCATGATAATTGTGCCAGCAATTGCGGACAAATGTTATAATTATATTGATTACAATCAGTTTGTTCGACTGCTTTGCTTTTGTGGACCGTTCTTAGACAAAAATTCGTGTATTCTCTTTATCTCTCTCGATACGCGAAAATGTATACATACATATGCAGATTTATATGAACAGATACAAGGTATGTATAAACACACACACACACACATCTACACACACCGCCTAGACGGACGCGACAAATTGTATATATACACATGTATGTAAATCAACCAATGTGTGTGTGTGTGTGCCTGTGTGTGTTTGTTTATATATACATTGTGTATGGTCAATACGCCCAGACGTATACACACGCCCATGCACACAAATCCTGTATATATGTATATATATATAAGTAGTATACCGTGCGCTATGGCGGCCCCCACTCCTATCCCCACTCTTCGGGCCTGGTCGGACCGTGTTAAGTGTGGGTGGGAGTGGGGGTGAGTGCCCCCACTCCTACCCGCGCTCTTCGTGGTTGGTCGATCAGTGGTGAGTGTGGGTAGGGGGTGGGGATAGGTGGTCCCCGCTCCTACACCCACTCTTCGGGCCCGGTCGGTCCGCGGCGAGTGGGGGGTGGGAGTGGGGGGTGGGTGGTCAGGTGTCGCCAGAGCGCAACGGGATATTATTATTATTTTTGAATTTTTTAAAATTAAAATATAATTAATTTTACCTGTTGCTGGTGCTGGTGCTACTGCTAGTCCTGCCAGCCGATGCTCGCACCGAAAATGTTTTTTCTTATAAATAACACATTTACACACACGCACACATACACAAATATTTTTAAATGTTTAAACAATGGCGGCACGTCCTCGTTTTCGAACCACGCGAGATTCAGAGGTTTTATTCCACTTTCCATATTTTTCTTTATCTTTTCACACGCGAATAAAAATATGAATGAATGTGACACTTTACGACGGCAAGAGAATACTTAGGATGATTCTTTGCTCTGCCATAGCACACGCTCGCTCGTGAAGAGGCGATGATCGGTCGAATAGCAGCATCAGCAAGATTGCACGTGCCCATATTAATGCCTTATGTATCTCATAGTAAATACTGTCGTCAGCATTTTTGCACGGCTGCAGCTCGAGCTCGCGATGCATTTGGGCCGATCTCCGTTAAGTATATATATATGCTCAATTACGCACAAGCGTTGTCTGTACAGGCAGCTTGCAATATATAGTATATCTACACATCTGTGTATATACGCTCCAATTATTACAATTACAGCTTCTGAATTCAGGATTATATTTTGCCTATTCTTGAAGTAAAACTTCTTTAGTCGCGCTGAAGTGAATACATAGGAAGCAACACAGCACAAAGAGGAGAAGCCGAGAATAGAGATGCCGCGGAGAGTGGCGCGTGCCCATATTAATGTTTTGTGTATCTCATAGTAAATACTGTCGTCAGCATTTTTGCACGGCCGCAGCTCGATCTCGCGATGCATTTGGGCCGATCTCCGTTAAGTATATATATATGCTCAATTACGCACAAACGTTGTCTGTCCAGGCGGCTTGCAGTATATAGTATATCTACACATCTGTGTTTACACGCGCCAATTATTACAATTACAGCTTCTGATTTTAGGATTATATTTTGGCGATTTTTTAAGTAAAACTTCTTTAGTCGCGCTGAAGTGAATCCATAGGAAGAAACACAGCACAAAGAGGAGAAGCCGAGAATGGAGATGCCGCGGAGAGTGAAAGAAGCACCGAACAAAAAGGAGACGCGAAGAACGGGGGGAGGGCTCTAGGCGTCCGCTCTTTGTGCGGTGCTTCTTTCGATCTCCACGCTGGTGCAAGCATGGTATATAAAAAGTACCGGTGGGGTGTGTGAGTATATAGTAGTGTATATACCGTGTTGATATATATCTATGTGCGCCTCACACATATAGCGTTCTCTGCACGCTCAACGACGGGTCGAGAAGCGATATATATATATTGTGACGTGGCGTCACAAGGAGGCCCGAAAAATAGAGTTTTTAGAATAGTTAACCGAATCCCGGCGCTCGAAGTCCGCCACCACACTTAACCCAGCGAAATGTAAATAATAGAATTTAAGGAGCGTCCCGTATGAGAAGTCATGTAAATATTAGAAATGTAATTAGAAATAGTAATAAAAACGAGAAAACAAGTCAATATTAAAAGTTAACCGAGATTATACACCGAGACACCCAGAAGGCTTTCCCCAACGATTCCCAAGAAAACCCGAAATAATTCCCTGTATACCCCTGAAAAACCCTACGATTTTCCCGCGAAATACCTTTTTCCCCTCCCCACACCCCCTGACGTATCCCAGCAACGAGCCCAGCGAAGAAGATCAGCAAGTCCTGGAGAGCTGCACCACCAACAGCATCCCCGAGGAGGACCACCAACGCTGCACTGCCAGATAGAGAGGGTCAAGCGAGAACATCCCGCGCTCACGGCAATTATACGGCTCAAATTTGCCACCAAAAGGAGAGAGTTCGTGAGCGCGGCAATAGCCCACTCTACTCGTCTGCAGTGTCGATAAGGGACAAATTCCAGAGCACGCGCAGCGAGAGAGTGGGGCGAGAGAGTACCCTCTCTATGCTAATGAGGGCAGCAGCGTGCGGTATAGATCGATGATATCGACCCGTGAGAATTCCCACGTGCTAAAGATGTCCCCACGTGTGCTACAGTATTCCCGGCCAATCAACAATTGCTCTCCAGGACAGAGACCACTTCCCATGCGCAAATCAATGAAGACGATCGATAAATGGCTACCTATCGGAAACGCGTCAGTCCTGTAACCCCTTCCTTGCCCTTCGACTTCCCTTATCAAGCCTCGTGTCGAAGTAAAGAAGAAGGCTCTTCACTTCGAGCGTAGCGTGGATAGAGAGCGAGAGCATAGATAGAGAATAGAGTACAGAGAAATTATATAGAATCCAGAGTGTATGAGAGAGAGAGAAGGAGAAAGTGAAAAGAGTTTGAAGAGTTTATATAGAGTTTAGAGTTTAATTTTGAGTTTTCTTTTGATATTATATCGAGTTTTCTTTCTTTTCCTTTTTTTTTGTGATCATTAAATTTTGAGTTTTTTTTTTCTTTGTATAAAGTTTTTTTTTAAAGTGAGACACGAACAGGAGTGAGAGATATAGAGAGAAAGAAACAGGCGACAGAGAAGTGAGAGTAAGAAGGAACGAGAAAGAACGAAAGAGACGGAAAAGAAGCTAGAGAAAAAGACAAAAGAGTGAGTAGCCAGAATTTATATTTTCGAGTGTGGCGAAATTTTTCCTAAATTGTAATCGCGTACCGGCCACGAGGCGGACGCCATTTTATCCCGGATAGACTTGCGTGCGTATACCCCCTCGAAGTGTATCGAGCCCTGCGTGTGATGGTGTAAAATAATTAGAGTCAGCCCCAAATTTATTCGTTTTTTTTTCTTTGCGTCTCCCCAATAAACCCGATCATTTTTTTTGCGTTTTCCCAATAAAGTCAACCCCGATTAAATAACCAATAAATTAACCTGCCATTGATAAACGATCGTGGTAATAATTAAGAGGTCGAAAAACGGACTTCCCCCCCCCCCTTCCTGAGAGCATTCCCCAGCTGCGTATGAGCTAGCCCGTGTATTACAGTTTCTTGTGTAAGCGATCCCCCGGATAGACGCTATCCGCCAAGGCTTAGAGTCGAAAGGCAGTTATGCCATAACAATAGCTGGCGCCCAACCGAACAATTATTATTATTATTATTATTTTTTGAGATTTTTGTTTTTGCGAGTTTGTGTTTCCCTTATTCCCCCCCCCTTCAAAGTCGGCGTGACAATATATATATACATACATATGTACTACAGTTATCATAAACTGATAGTTTCGTTTTTGGACTATGCCTCAACGTTAAATGGTGAATAAAATTTGACGTGTTGTGCTGTAGTGAAATTATTAATATCCAATTGCCACCCTATATTACGCCGTAAGCATTTTTGCGCGGCTGCAGCTCGAACGCTCGATGCTTTTGCTTTTGCGTGAGCGCTGATCTTCGTTCAGTATATGTATATATAGTATATCTATACATCGGCGTATATACGCGTTATCATTACAATTACAGCTTCTGAATTTAGAATTATATTTTGGCTATTTTTGCCTACGATGAGTGTAGAACAATATATGTATACACATTTATTGAGTTCTTTGTACGCAACACCACAAAGATGCTGTTCTGAACGATAGTAAATACTATCATCAGCATTTTTGCACGTGTGGTTTTGCGCGAACGTCAAATGCAATCTGTATATCTGTACACATTCATATACACAGGAAATACATATAGTCTATATACACGATATTATTTTTTAAATTGTCGCGAAGATGTTGCTGTGAGCCATAGTAAATACTATAGGCAGCATTTGTACGGCTGTGCGATTGGTATGTGAAGCCGCGGGTAGAGCTGCTAAGAACGCGGGCACTCTCAAATCTGCAATTTAGTAAAACATAGCTAGGCTCCAGAAATCGTGGGATATCGTTTACATGTTAGGATTTTATATGTACTGGAAATACAAAAGATCACCAGTCTTGTGACAGCCGTGTGACGATATAAGTGTATTTAGTCTCCCGGACATAATGCCGAACCGCGCCCTTCGCCCGTGTATCCTCGCTTTTTTAAAATTAGCGATAATTCACAGCGCGCATATTAGGCGTTGCTGTAATTCCGCATGGCGTAGGAGTTTAAGAGATTTATCGACTGATAGACTCGTTAACCGTTTAAAATATATTTTATGGTGGACACCTTTGCGTGTCATTGTGATAGCTTACTATAGAGGGATTCTCAGAGGGTACAAAGTGTTAACGTGCGTATTTGAGGAATTACAACGACGAGGGCTTGAAGATTCTCCAGCAGCCCAAGGGATTCGCAACGAAATTCGATGTGAGTAATATTTAGCACCATAGCAAAGAATAACAGGGTCTAGTTTGGATTGGGTGGGTTTGGGCATTTTTAGCACTACAGCAAATAATAATAGCTGGGATTACTTACTAAAATAAATTCATCGCTTAGTATATAGCCAGCTGCTAGAAGCCTCAAGTGATGAAGGAGCAGATCTCATAGAAGCGACGCGGGCTGCGGAAGAACGGGATTTGTGGCGCCGAACACACCCCGAAAGCCGTAATTATTAAAAACTGCTAGGGGGGTGTGGTATATTGTATACGAACAATAATAATAATGAGGATAACTTGAACAGAATCGGAGACTTCATCGGAGCTCAACTTCAATGATGATGATGATGATAACCCTGTGATAATTGCCGTCATAGAAGCAGCTCATGCTGTAGATGATGAGGCGGCGCAGACACAGCATACAACAAATCGTAAGTACTCAAAATCTTGAATGATCTTTCAAATATTATTATGAATAATAAAAAATTTCATTCAAATAGCAGCATCTCGAGTCGAGCACGGAGAAGAAGAAGAAGATGGCGCCGTGGCAGGGCCATCAGGCTTATGCGATGAAAGCAGCAACCCGCTCATCGCCGGTGCTGAACCAGAAACAGCAAGGGTTCCTGAAAACGCTCAGCAGACCAATAACACTGCTGATAATAATGAGCGTGATGCAATTGAAGAAGAAGATGTATCAATCATGGATAGGGAAAACCAACTATGGGAAGACCAATTATGGGAACAACAGCCTCAGGAAATATTACCGGCACAGCAGGCCCATGAAAGAGCTGACGCGTGGTTCGATCACCTCATGGTCGATGACTCGGGTAAATATGAATTTTATCCTAAATTATATCCAGCTTCCTCGGTGTGAAAATAAACGTGTGTGTGTGTGTTTTGTGTTAGGATATTCGACAACTGTCTCACGATGAAGATACTCTACGGCTCTACAAATCCTTATTTCACAAAAAAGCGCTGATATACTTTCATTTCTACAAACATTATCATTAGGTGTCAATAAATATAATAAAAATTTAAACCCTCATACTCTTTTCTTCAGGAATACAGAAGGGCACTGGAAGCACACGGAACGTGCAAACATATAGCGACATACACCCACCAAGGGTTCGAATCGAAATAATTCAGGATACTGCGCGTTATTTTAAGCGTTTTGAACTTTGTGGTCGCGAGACAACTATGCGTATTCGCGAACCACCGCCAGGAACGAGTCTAATGAGCTGGCTCGAAGGGGCGTTCAATGATCTACTCACGCATATAACTAACTCGTGCGAGGGTGGCGATTATGTAGGAATATCGTTCACCGCAAGTACTTTGACACACGGCCCCGTATGGCTTTCTTTCCACCCTGCTCGTGATTACGTGTTTCAAAACATATGGCAACTCATAAGTAGTGTTGCTCAAAGCGCCGAATCTCTTAATATCGACGACGAGTGTAATATAAAAACGTGTGTTGTCAAGGGTGTGGAGGGTAGGGGGCGTCGGAAAGGCTTAACACATGAGGGTGTAGCAAAAAGATCTATCTTAACGATTCGCAACGATGATAATTTATGTTTACCGCGCTCGTTGGCAGCAGCCCTCATGCATGTGGAACGGGGTGAAATACGTACGGGCGACTTACATACAAAATGGCAGCGGGTGAGACAGGTTAATGGATCGGCTCAAAAAATGGCAGTACTTGATCTAACGCGACGCGCAAATGTCAGGATACCGCGAAAAGGACGTCGTGTAAATGGAATCGGTCATTATCAGGATTACTTATCGCGTGATGGTGTTGCGATTGTCGTTTTCGCTTTTTGGACTTAGCGCGACGTAACAAAAAGCCCATCTTCAATGGCACGCGAAGCGTCTTGAACACAGTAGGAAAGGTCCAATACACGTTGTATATCTTGTATCACGAGCGCTCGAACCATTTTGAGCCGATTCTCAACCTGAGAGGAGCGACAGGTAGTACAGGTTTTTGCACATCGTGCGATCCACTATATCGTAAATTAGATCATCGATGCAGAAGAGAAAGATGCGCTCGTTGTTCCACGATACCCCCATGCACGCCGAACTCGTCAGATACGATCAGATGTGTGGTGTGCAACCGCGTTTTTTTCAGGGAGACATGCTTCAAGACCGAAGTGACACACAAACCCACTGTTTGCGCGACCATTAAACGCTGTCGCGACTTTTTTGGCACAATAAGGCCGTTAGACAAAAAGAAGAAGCACGTGTGCGGTGAGGGGTACTGCAAAACTTGTAAATCCGATAGTCCATACAATCATTCATGTTTTATGAGACCTCTTGTAAAGGATAGAGATCTGAAGTAAAAGCTATTCATCTTCTATGATTTTGAAACGCAACAGTGCAGTCCTTTGGAGGGCGCCACAGGCACACGCGTACACGAGCCGAATCTCTGTCTAGCTCAAAGGGTCTGTACAAGTTGTTGCGATAACGACTCTATAACAGAGCCTTACGAGTTCTGCGGTGTACATGAGTTTGTATTTAAACATAACCCAGTGGCTCAGCTGGTGGAGCTTGCTATGCAAGATATCCAAGGGCTTTCGCGTACAATATTAATTGCTCACAATGCTGGAGGTTTCGATGCACAGTTTATTCTACGCTATCTTATCGATGAAAAAAAGACCCAGTTGCCATCGCTAATAATGAACGGAACAAAAATTATCACCATGCGTATTGGGAGGCTAGTCTTTCTCGATAGTCTACACTACTTTCATATGCCTCTGACCAAATTACCGAAATCCTTTGGGTTAACTGACACCCTAGCGAAAGGTACTTTTCCTCACTTATTCAATAAACCCGAAAATCAGTATTATGTAGGAGAATTACCACCGAAAGAGTATTATTCTCCCGATAGTATGCCAGCAACCGTACGCAACGATATATTCGAGCCGTGGTATCGCGAATTGAAAAACGCAAATTATGTGTTCGATTTTCAAAAAGAAATTGTAGCCTACTGCAAGAATGATGTTACGATATTGAGGCAGGCGTGTATGGTTTTTCGGAAAATGTTCATAGCCGTAGGGTGTGTTTGTCCGTTCGACGAGAGCATGACGATAGCGTCAGCCTGCTTTCGGATTTTCCGGAAAAATTTCCTCGAAGATGATGCGATTGGAATCATACCGAGAGGTGGCTACAGATGGGCCGATAATCAATCGAGAAAAGCAGTTTCGTGGCTCGTATGGATGGAACATTCCCCAGGGCAACGTATTATTCACGCAGGCCGGTCGCATGAGTTCAAGCTTCCTCAGAATTTAACGGTAGATATTTACTACGAAAGCCCTGCCGGGTCACATGTATTACAGTTCCATAGATGCTACTGGCATGGCCGTCCGCGTTGCTATCTATTGAACAGAGACCGGATACAAAGCGACGGTGTTTCTATGAACGAGCGTCACGAGAGAACGACAGCGGTAGCTTACACGATACGAAATAGCGGGTACAAACTGACGGAGATTTGGGAGTGCGAGTATGATCGTATGCTCGAAACAAATGCTCAGATGCGAGCTCTCGTACGGGATCATGCGCTAGTTACAACGGAGCCTCTTAATCCACGTGATGCTTTTTTCGGGGGCCGCACAGGAAACATGGTTACGCTCTACAATTTGGAGGAGGATACCGAGCGGATACGATACGTCGATGGATGTTCTTCATATCCGTATATTTGTAAATACGGTAAATACCCCGTGGGCTACCCGCGTGTATACGTAGGTGATGAATGTATGGAGTTAACAGGACCCAGTAACAGCAATCTCACGAAAGTCGAAGGCCTTGTTAAGTGTACGGTGTTACCGCCGCGAAATCTCTATCATCCGGTGCTACCGGTGCGTATGCATCAGAGTTTGTTATTCACTCTATGTCGTAGCTGCTGCGAGTGCATGAGTCAAGATGAATGTGAGCATGAAAATCCTGCAGAGCGTGTGTTCAATGGTACGTGGGTAGTCGATGAGTTGCGAAAAGCTGTATCATGCGGCTACAAAGTGATTCACGTAGAAGAAACTTGGCAATACGCGGTAACGCAATACAATCGTGATACACGGTCTGGCGGTCATTTTACCGAATATATAAACACATTCCTGAAAATTAAACAAGAAGCTAGTGGTTGGCCTACGGAGTGCTTGGATAACGGCGATTCGCAAGAACAATACGTCGCAGATTTCGAGCGTTCAGAGGGTGTCAAATTGCGTCGTGAGGCAATAGCGAAAAACCCCGGATTGCGTCAGGTAGCTACATTATGTCTCAACTCTTTTTGGGGGAAGTTTGGGCAGCGCGAAAATCTGCCGCAAACGGTTATAGTTTCGACGCGCGCAGGGTTTCTGGAAATATTGACTAATGCCGAGTACGAAATCACCGGTATCTTACCTGTAAACCATGAGATATTGAATGTCAGTTACATAAAAAAAGACGATGTCGTTACCCCGTCAGGTATAGCGAATTCTGTAATCGCCGCGTATACAACAGCTCAGGCTCGATTGAAACTTTATAGTTATCTAGAGCGCCTAGATAGGCGCGCGTTGTACTGCGACACCGATTCAGTTATTTACGTGACGAAAAATAACCCTGCTGAATACGAGCCGCCAACAGGTCAACTTTTAGGAGATCTTACAGACGAGCTGGATCCGGGGTGTTATATCAAATCTTTCGTTTCCGGGGGGACAAAATTTGATTCATTCATAATCAGCGGTCCCGACGGTGCCGAAAGCGAGGTTTGCGAAGTCAAAGGTATAACGCTCAATTTCGCAAACAGTCAATTGATTAATTATAGCACAATACGCTCCTATCTAGTTGACGACAGGGTGGAACCTATCGAGCTGCAATACGACGCTATACGCCGTACGCCATTTCATCATGTTGTCACGCGTGCAGAAAAAAATAAATGTAAACCGTCGAGCGTTAAACGAAGACGTTGCAGTGAATACGGCTCGCTCCCGTATACACAGGGGAGAATAAACTATTTCATCTAAATGTAAATAATGTAAAATATTTATGCTGTTATTGTACAATAAAAGGTTTATACATATTCCGGCTGTTCGAACCCTTTATCTTGCCCTGTTGTGTGAAAATTTACTCATTCGTACAGATGGACACGCGGTGGAAACATCCCTGGACCTCGATGATCTGCGGCCCTACTGGCTGCGGCAAAACGTACTTTGTAAAAAAGTTTTTGAAGTTTATTTCGGGTATGAGCAGTGAGCCATTCGAGAGAATTATTTTCTATTATTCCGAGTGGCAGCATGCATACTCGGAGTATGGTACGTCGATAGAGTTTCATGAAGGCCTGCCGCAGAGTGCCGATCATGCAAACGACCCCCGTGCAAAACTCATAATAATCGACGATTTGATGCTTGAGGCATCGAACAATAGCGTTATAGATCTTTTCACCAAAGGTAGCCATCATAAAAATCTGAGCGTTGTTTTTATTACCCAAAACTTATTCCATCAAGGACACGGACAACGAGATATTTCGCTGAGTGCCAGCTATATCATAGTTTTCAAAAATCCTTGTGATCGTGCTCAAATACAGCATCTCGCATGCCAGGTATATCCGGAAAACCCACGTTTTTTACAGGAGGCCTGTCACGATGCAACGTCCAAGCCTCATGGTTATTTGTTGCTCGATTTGAAACAATCAACACCTGATAACTGTAGATTTCTCACCGGTATTTTTCCCGACGATCCTCATCATTTTGTGTACGTACCGCGAAAAAAGTTAAAAAGCAGCTGCAGTGCTGGCGAATTGCCAGTTCAGCGCTCGTAATGCCGTCTAAAGGATCGTCGCGTTACGATAAATGCATCGCCGTATCAAGCGCGTTTCAACAAACCAACACGATACGAAGTGAGTCTGACTCGCGCAAATCAAATTCCAGCACTACTCATTGTATTTGCCAGTGTGCGTGGCGCATTCTTAGAGGTAGCACTATTCCGAAGGCCTCACTATACAAAAGAAGTTAAAAGAGGTGATACATCTAGACGATCGACAGTTTCACACGCGTAATGGCGCGAGGTGGTTCACCGCTCTGCAAAAAGCACGTTGCAATATTGCGTGCTCTTCAGCATCTCAATAAGAAGCAGCGCGAGGCTATTTTACGTAAAGCAGACGCAGGCATCATCCGCTGTATTTGTGAGTGCGCCTTGAACGTTCTTTGCGGCAACGTGGCTCTGAAGGCCGATCCAAGAAAAAAAATTACGTCGGTACGCTCCGGTTCTGCGTCGTTTAGCCTCAAAAAAAGGCTGCTGGAAGAGTAAGAAACGATTCGTTGTTCAGACCGGTGGGTTTCTACCGCTCTTACTAGCACCAATACTAGGCACTGTTCTATCGAATTTGATTGGTGGTCGTGGATAATGGAGCACGCAAGAAAAATGGTACTCGTACCAGAGGAATATCTATCGCAGCTGGGCTCACAAAGTCATAATCAGCCAGCGTTTGGCACGGCTACGTCTCAAACGCACCCAGCGCAAGGAATTGATGCTACGCTAACTAGATTGGATACAGAGATGAATGAAATTTTGAAATCTAATGCATACAAGGATGAGAGGGAAAAGTGGGCTGCATACTTGACTGTACTACAACGTTATCTCCATTTCGTCGATGACGAGAGAGCTCAGCAGTACCGTGTGCTTATGAAGAATAAATATACAGTAGAACCTGGTTGTGATCAAGAAGAAACCTGTAATGACATGAACGATTCCGTCATCATTGAGAGTATACCGGCCAAATTTCGCATTAAAGCGAAACTACTACTTCAGCGGTTACGTGACGCACCACGGGCTAATTTTTCATGGGATTCTGCCGGGGTCGTATCGGTCGGCGGAAAACCAATCAAGGATTCAAATATTGTTGATCTCGTTAATGACGCCATGAGCATGGGTAAAGAATTTATCGGCGCTATATTTCAGACCCTCTTAAAGAAAAAGAACATTCAGTTTCGTGTTGCGAGAAACCCCGATATAAAAGCGGCTATTGTCGAGAGATTCAATAGAACGCTGAAAGAAAGAATGTGGCGTTATTTCACGTATTCTGGACGAAAACGTTACCTTGACGTTCTGTAGAACATTGTTTCGGCCTACAACCATTCTACGCATAGCGGTATAAAAATGGCTCCTGCCTCTGTGACGCTCGCTACAGCCGCTAGGGCTCGGCATAACCTGATGCAGCGCTACAAGAGAACAGAGCATTGCTCTCCTAAATACAACGTGGGCGACATCGTACGTATCAGTAGCGCGAAGGCAGTCTTCGCAAAAGGTTACGAGGGTGGATGGAGCAGCGAGCTATTCAACATTCACCGTGTATCACGCAGTATTTGCCCCGTGATATACATCCTGCGTGATCTCCACGGTGAGGACATTGATGGTATATTTTATGAAGCTGAGTTATCGAGAGTGCAAGCGAAGAAGACTAAGAGAAACGGCCGGTAAAATGAAGGACGAGTTTTACATTGTTTTACCCAGCAACAGCAGTATGAGTTATTATCCCGATAATGTGACAACACGGTATACCACTCATTTACCGCAATGTGTGTCTCTCCATGGTAGCTGGGCCGTTTCTTTAGCGGAAATACACATACCCATGACAATTTTGCATGTGCTTTCCGAGGGTAAGCGGAACTTCATTAATATCGTAACGAACATTACAACACTGGGCGTTGATGCAGACATCGACTATAAGGAAGATCGTATCTGCGTAACGCCTGGCGTATATCATAGCATAGAAACATTACTCGAGACTATTAACGGAATATCATGTGTTGCGGGTCACCTGAAATTTAAGTACGCTCACAACGGCTATGTGACGGTGACGCGTATCTGTGAATCATGTAAGAACCTGGAGCACTCCTTCTACTTCTCCGACGTGCTGAGCAAGTTTTTAGGATTCACTCAAGCTGAGGAAGGGGTAGCAGTTCAAAGAGAATACGCTGCTCAGAGACCCGCCAATCTAGCCAATGGTACACCTGATATGATGTACGTTTATACTGACATCTGTGAACCCTATATCACTGGCGATGTGCACACGCCTTTGCTACGCGTTGTACTAGCCGCTGCCGTTGAAAACCGTAATTACGGGTCTGTGAAAATAAGAAGTTTTTCACCACCACGCTATGTTCCTCTATTACGCACTAGTTTTCAAACAATAACCATTGATATAAGGGATGAATTTGGCGAACCGATACCATTCGAGTACGGGACGCTGACGGTGACGTTACAGTTCAAACGTACAGATTAACTTGAACTGCTCTAAAATGGATTACTATGGCGAATATTTTGATATGCAAACGGGAGGTGGTAGTGGTGCTCGAACAGGTTATGTGGGTATCAGCCATGTGTATATTGGCTCACCGAATCAACGAGGTCACGGCATTGGAAGTTTCCTAGAGGGCCTCTTTCGCCGTATAATACCGCTCTTGAAACAAGGTGCTCGGACTGTCGGTAAAGAGGCCCTTCGCTCGGGTATTAACATGGCGACGGATATCATGGATTCCGGCATGCATCCAAGAGAAGCATTCAAAACGCGCCTGCGCGAGTGCGGGGAAAATCTGAAGCGCAAGGCTGAAGAAAAAATTAGTACGCTCATGAAGGGCTCCGGCTATAAAGCTAGTAAAATTAATAAACTGATGCATTCTCTTGCTGAGAGCGCATCACGATGCACCGGTGTGAAAAAAAGAAAGAAGACCGTGAAGTCGCGAAAACGTTCAGGCAGTGTGAAAAAGAAGTGGAGTAAGAAGAAGAAGCCAGTGAAAAGAAGACCGATAAAACCAACCGTCAAGAGACGTAACAAGAAATCAAGAACACTGAGGGATATTTTTGCTTAGCCTAAACTGAGAAAATGGCGTTCCTGCACGCACACTCGTGTGAGTGTCTTAAGTCGGAACTTGAACTATTTACACTACCACCGACCCAGACAACAATTGAGGGAACACATTCAGTGTATTATAAGCCAATCTCATCGTTGACGGACGATTCGCCGATAGAGTTTGTCATACCGGGGCAGGGGGATGAGTACATTGATCTTGCACATACCATGCTGAGCATGCGTGTTAAGATAGAAACTTCGGCCACAAAGGAGGGCGAGCACGTCAAAGTAGGACCAGTCAATAATCTTCTGCACTCAATGTTCAACCAGGTCGATGTATTTTTGAATCAGAAGCTTGTCTCACCTCCTAACAATACCTATGTATATAGAGCGTACATTGAAACACTCTTGAATTACGGGCATGCTGCGAAGACCTCGCATCTTACGAGTGTTCTATGGTTTAATGATACAGCTGGTAAAATTGATGATACGGGTGATGATAATAACGGTCTTGTGTCCCGGCGCGCTGTATTAGGTAAGAATAGAACAGTCGACCTCCTCGGCCATTTGCACTGCGATATCTTTAATCAAGAGAGGTTTTTGCTAAACGGCGTTGAAATGCGTCTGCGACTCGTACGGACCAATAACGCTTTTTGTCTCATGAGTTCTTCGAAAGATTGCACGATAAGTATTACAGAGGCGTCGCTACTTGTACGTCGCGTTAAGATAGCTCCAGGCATACTTCTGGCTCATGCAAGAGCTCTGTCCAAATCTACAGCAAAATATCCTTTGACGCGCGTCGAGGTTAAAGCGATATCGATGCATGCAGGGGTACACGGTGATACTCTTGATAATATCATATTGGGCCAGTTACTCAAACGTATAATTGTCGGTTTTGTCGATAATAAGGCTTTCAACGGCGATCGCGCCATGAACCCATTCCATTTTCAAAATTACCAAATTAATTATCTTTTTTTGTATGCGGACGGCTTGCAAATACCGCCCAAGCCTCTACAGCCATACTTTATAGATGCTAATATGTGCGTGGATGCCTATCATACATTATTTTCCGGTACAGGTATTCACTTTCTCAATGAGGGTAATCGTATTTCACGCTCAAGCTATCCGTGGGGTAATTGTCTCTTCGCATTTGATCTTACACCCCATCTCTCGGCCAAAAGTAGCACTCATTGGAACCTGGCGAGACACGGTTGCGTGAGGATAGAAGTACGTTTTGCGGGAGCCCTAGCTTCAACAATTAATTGCATTGTATATGCTGAATACGATGATGTGCTGGAGATCGACTCGTCCCGGCAGGTGGTCGTGGATTTCAGCGGCTGATGAGAGAGAAGCACCTTCAGTTTGCGTTCATCGCTTGGAGTGCGACGGTCGAAAAAAGATTTCATCATGAATATCGTTATTGATATACAGGGTAAGAGGGATAGAGATAATCAGTTTATACCTAAAGAAGTAGCTGTCATCTCGGTACAGACTGAGGACTTTGATCATTGGCTTGTAAAGCCACCCTACGCGTATGACAAATTGTCACCCTCTGTAAAGAAACAAAAAATGTGCCTATGCGCTGATATTCATGGTATCGAATGACCTGAAGGTGATATATCATTACATTCGCTGGACGCAAATCTGAAGAGAATTGCGACCCAGGCTGTACGCATCTTTACAAGAGGCTCTGAGAAATCGTCATACCTAACTCAGCTCACGGGATGTTACATTATAAATCTGGAAGAAGATGATGAGGCTCCTTCATTCCGCCACCTGCCACGAAGTGACACACGTTGCATGTATCACGGTGTTCTAAATAAAAAACACACATACAAATGCGCCCTGAACAACGCTACCAGGATCAAAGCATGGCTCTGTCATAGCGAGCGAATCGCCTCCTTATGGGAGTATAGAACTACTACATCGTGGTACGTCGGTATGCCAGAGTACGCGTCAGAAGAAGAAGAAAAGCCCTTGGGCCATGAATAGTCTTCAAATTCTGCAATCTCTCCAGAACATAAAGGATCATACGGTGGGCGTGTACCCAGCAGATCGTATCCCGAGGGTGTGGACGAAACCGACGGCATTCGTGGTTAACACCGATGGCCACAAACTGCCAGGGGCCCACTGGGTCGCCATGTACGTCGATCGAAATGGACACGGATGGTTCTTCGACAGTTACGGACTACCACCAATCATTCCGCAGCATCTCGCTCGCCTCCGAAGAAACTGCAGATTCTTCCGCTGCAACGCAACGCAGCTTCAAGGCCCGAATTCACAATGCTGCGGACAGTATTGTGTTATGTTTCTTCATTATATGGCTACTGGTTTCGGTATTCACCGCTTTAAATGCGTATTTTTGAATGATTTGCAGCGAAACGATAAAATAGTGGATGAGTATTATAATGCGTATATCGATAAGCGCAGCAAATCTCCGGGTGTAGTGTCCAATATGAATGGTTGCGCTGGTGGGGGGTATAGAAATAAGCATCGACATTGTATACAGCACTGCTGTTCTCGCTCTCACTAATTATGGGCCAATAAACGCTTTAAAAAATGTACATGCTTTGTCTGACTCATTGCTTTCAACAGAAATCATTTGGGGTGGTGATATGTTTTAGATCTCAGGTTTCGCAGACGTGCAATACTGCTGACTGTAAGCTTAGGTTTCGCACACGTGCAATACCGCTGACTGTAAGTCTTAGGTTACGCGCGCGCGTGCAATGCTGCTGACAGTATATCCATTTTGACTCAGTCTCGAGATGCCGTCATGTGATGGTGAGTCAGCTGCTACTGCGAAAAAGAGGCATCAAGAGGGGGGCGGGTGTCAGAAAATAAGCCGCGCATCGTAGAACTAGCTAGATAGTCATTCGTCATTTGTCATTCGTCGTCAACTGAACTCATCCAAATCTACAATTCGGTCTTGTTCTATACAAAGAAAGCGCCACGCGTTTAAAAAGCGCGTAGAAAGACTCTAAGAAGACATCGACGACATTAAAGTGCTAATACGCGCAGGATCTGACTTGAATTTTTTAACACATCAGCTAAGAACGCTCGAACTCCGCGATGGATTTTTCACGAATCAATAGAGTGAGCAAATTGACGGAATTCCTACCCGTCAAAAAACTGACCGAATTGGAGGTCGGCAAGGACTACAAAATTACCAACATGAGAACAGCGCGAACAACATGGGGCAACAGAATTACCATTGATGTGGACAACGAATTCACGTCTTTCCTACCGGTGAGATTCGTCAAAGCCTTCGAAGAAGATGATGCCCTGTTCCAACAAATAGTAGCTACCGCACACGCTGACAACCTGTTCATGCAATATCTGGGTGGTCGATTCAATAATCTGGAATTCAAACCAGCGCCAGTGTAATATCACAGCGGTAGCAGCAGTTGAGTGTGATCCGTGCTCGTGGGTGCTACAATATGCGCGGGTGTGATCTCGTTTTCGATATTCAACACTTCAAAAATAAAAATGGCAAATTTCTGCCAAAAGAAGTAGTTGTTGGTGCGATAGAAAAACCACGATGCCTAGCAGGGTGGCTGGTCGCCCCGCCTTACCATATCAATGAATTACCACCGGGCGTACGGTTGGAAAATGAGTGGAAAACGGAGAACGATCATGGTATTCATTGGACCAAGGGCAACACCAGCATCGATAATCTGCGTAAAGAATTATTCAAAACAGCCGATGGGGTCGGATACACTCTCCTATACTCGAGAGGCCACCAAGCTGTCGAATTCTTGGAAGAGGCCACCAAGCGACGGTACATAAACCTAGACAACAATCAACATTTTCCATCAACCGCCGATCCATCGCCTCTGGCCGTAGTGTGCCCATGGCATGGCCGCCAAAGAAACCACCATCACACCTGTATAGTATATCATTGTGCTCTACAAAATGTCAAAAAATTGCAGTGCCATCTAAGCCATTTTTTGCCTAACGCAATATAAATCCTATGGGGGGTAATGAGCATATAATTATTGTACGCTCTAACCTGTATTCAATGTAAAAATGTATTTTATCAAATTAAAATAAGAAAGTAATTATTATTAATACCCGAATAATTCACATTATTTTGATAATAATAATAACACACGGTGCGCTATGGCGACACCTCACCACCTACCCCCACTCCTACCTCCACTCGCCGTGGACCGACGACCAATCACGAAGAGCGCGGGTAGAAGTGGGGCCACTTGCCCCCATTCCCACCCACACTCCACACGGTCCGACCAGGCCCGAAGAGTGGGGGTCACCATAGCGCACCGTGAACTACTGACGAGGCATTTGGTTATTTTCCTGTGTCCGCCCAACCGCCGAGAAGACGTCTTACGTCGCCTCCTAGACTGCCGCACGGACAAACTTCCGAGGATATACCCCCTCGTAAGGTTTAAAACTTAACAACTGATTTGAATAACAAATCTTGACTTCACTGCCAACGGTCCGCACAACGGCCTTGGAAAAATTAGATCTAACAGAGTCCACTTGTACAAGCTACAAGTAGTTTGCGGGTCTTAGCCGTCCTCTTGAAGAGAACGTTTACAGGGAAAACCACGTGAATGTGCCCGCCCGGTTCAACCGGCTCTGCCGCCGTGGCAACTCGCTCTTTCTGAGTGCCTATCTTTACGACTCGCACCGGCAAGCATTTTGGCGCTGATGCCTCAGCTTACCGGGCTTGTTTTTGGGAACCTATGTTCCTCTTTTTGTCTTACGTCCATATGCGGCTTATGGACTTCTACTTAATTATCGTCAATTTACCTTCCATACTCACGGTTCATCGGAGTACTTCGTCATAGTCGATAAACTCGTTTGCGATCTCGATGGAGGACCAGAAAGCCAACAGAGATACCGTCAGTAGGTCGCTCTTCGTTAGACCGAGCCTCTGCAGATCCGTTTGGGTTCGCCGTGGCAAAACTCCTCTGCTGCCCACTACTATCGGCATGACCGTCGCTTTCGTCCCGCCAGTCCTTATTTTGACCAGCTCCGCTGTTCGACCGTACTTTGTAGCCTTTTCCGTCGCTGCGTCCTCGAGCGAGTTCCTCTGCTCGTATCGTACTGTGACGTCGGCTACTACGATCTCTCCATCGATTTTGACAATTAAGTCCGGCTTCTTGAGTTCCCCGAACTCATTTATTGTTGGCTCGACAAACACAGTGTGTCTCGCCGAAGCCTTGTTCGCTATAAACTCCTTTATCGAGTCATTTCGCCTTATTCGTGCCTCCTTCGTATGAAAGCACTGACCCAACACATGGGCGAGTGTTTCGGGTTGTGCTCGGCACCTTCTGCACCTCATGTCTATATTTTTGTTTGTCCGTCCCAGGACCACTCTTGTACCAAATGTATTGGTCCTTACCCGGATTGCGTCGGTGAACCTTCCTCCTTTGATTAATGAGGTGTCGGAAAGCCACTTATTGCCGATCGCATCTTTTGCAAAATCCCGGACGCCATGTCCCTGAGAGACCAAGTCAGCCCATTGCTCTGTCTCTTCCCGTGCCGTTTTGGCCTTCAGCCTTTCGTATTCCTGCATGTTCTCCGGTAGTCAACTACCCAGGAATATAGCACTTCTTCTTGCAGCTTCCTTCAGGTTTCCCCTCAAGCAAGCTTCCCTCAGGACTGGATCTTGCGTATCCGCTGTCTTTATATGGGAGCGAACGACGCCAAGCTGTATTGCTCTTTCGAATTTTATCATACCCAGGCCACCTCGTGCCTTGGGGGTATAAAAGAAGCCTGTTGCTGTTGAGGATGCTAGGTGTAATATATCCTTAACCTCTTGGCGTATCGTTTGGTCCAGCATTTTGAGCGTGCCTTTTGCTGGCCTGTTATTCGTAAACGGGAAGATGTACTTTGCCAGGATCTATGTCTGCAGGAGATCTATCTTTTGACAAGGTTTCAATTTTAGTCTCTTTACATTCTTCACCGATTGAACGATCGTTGGCACTTCTGACCCTTTCAGGAGGCCTCTCCAAGGGCCAATTTTTACTCCCAAGTACCTGAGGGTCTCGTCCACATTCACTCCCGCTATCTTCTCTCCTTGTACTGTGAGCCTCGAATTCGTAACGAACCAAGTCTTAGACTTTGCTGTTATCTCGAACGCGTAGCATTTGCCCGCTGACAGTGCCATTCCGAGTTCTTGTAGGAACTGGTCCACCATCAGAAGTTGCTTTTGCGCCTCGTTTTTGTCGCTTGCTAAAAGGACTAGGTCATCTGCGAACGCGAGGATGGCCGCCTCGGTCGCTCCTCCTATGTTGATGCCTTTCGTTTCCTCACTCACTTTCTCAATAAGCCCGTCGATTGCCAGGTTAAACAGCAGAGGCGATAGCGGGTCTCCCTGTTTGACTCCGCGCTTGAGACCGATGTCTATCTGGCCATCGCATGCCTTTATCGACGTCTTGCAGTTGTCATACATCTTAGCGATATATTCGCTAATGTGTGTCGGTACGCCCTTCCTCGCGAGTCCTGGTTTTAAGCTCGCATGCGGTACAGTGTCGAATGCTTTGGACACATCGAGCACCGAAACCACCCCTCCACCAGTCGCCTTTGCTGCCGCAATCGCCTCGTTTAGAATAAGTATGTTCAGGCTGCATCCGTCTTCCGCGGTAAAGCCCTTCTGCCTTGGCAATTGCTTTATAAAGTTTCGCAGCTTGCAGTCGATGACGGCAGAAAAAATCCGACCAATCATGGAGCCAACTGTGATGGGTCTCCAGTTTCTCACGTCTCCGGGGTCTTTGCCCTCCTTGGGGATCAATGTCGTTCGATTTTGTTTCCAAGCTGTAGGGTAGTATTTCTCCCTTATCAAGATGTTGAATAGTACTGCGAGTACTAATGGCGCGGCAGCTTTGGTCAAATGACATCGTTTTACATGATCGAGGCCCGGGGCCGAGCTGTTGTTTATTTTGTTTATTCGAGCCTTGACCTCTTCCGGATCTATTGGCGCAAAGACTTCGTTTATGTCCTGCAACCCAATCGCTCTCTGCTCTGGCACTCTTGGTCCCTCTTTTCCCCAGAGGTTGTTATATAATTCTGTTATATCCGCTGCCTTTGGCGGATTTTGTCGCATTTCGGTGTACGAGAAGTCACCTCGGACAACCATTTCTGCCAGCTTTTTCGGCTGCGAGTTGTATAAATCCTGACATCGCGCGTAGGCGAAGCGCTTCCTCCTATTGCTATTAAGAGGTTGTCTTTGGTTTGTTCTTTGTCCTCGGTTTCCTCTCGTTTGTCTATTCGCCGCCGACCTCGGCCTTTCCCGTTCCTGCTCTTGTGGGAGAAGAATCTGCGCGAGTTGGCTTATTGTTAGTTCGATCATGTCACCCATTTGTTGACGTGAATCATGAAGTGCCGCCCATTCACGTCGGAGGTTTTCTCCTACTTCCGAAATTCCTTCGTCACCTCGTGGGATGACTACTGATCGGATGCGTTCCGCAAATGCTTCCCGCCATTTGGCTAGTTGTTCAAGTTGTGGCTCTTCGCCCTCCTCGGCACTTTCGAACTCGCCAGCTCCCGAGTTCTCGCTCTTAGTACTTGACTGGATTATATCTTCGAATAGGTCCTCCTCCGAGGAGTTAGACGAATCCGTCGCGTTCTCGGTAGGTTGCTCGATCTCCTGCACCTCTGACTCACTTGATGTTTCTGAGTCATCCTGAGATTCTTCAGCCTCACTCGAGCTTGTCGCCCCGATCGGTTCGGCCTCGTCCTGACCATGGAGGAGCCGTCTTTTATCGCTTATCTGTTTTTGCGGTTTTGCCGGGGAAGAACGCCTATAATGCTTTATTAGGGTGCCTCATATGCTGATATTGTGCATTGAGGACCCGTAGACGTTCTGTCTCTTCCACGCTCCATACATGTGTGGGCCTCCCTGGCCTTCCCTCTCTTCGGAGAGCTTGCATTCTCCTTTCATTCCTGAGCGCCGGATGTTGGAAGCGCTCGTGCTGTGACTTTCCTATTTGCGTGTCACAGGAGAAGTTCCATTGGTCGCACTGGAAAGCTTTCGGAGGACCTGCCACTTGCGGGCCTCTACAGTGTGCTTGATGCGCATACCAGTTTCTCAGACCCGGGAACACTTTGCCACACCGGTTACATCTGTATGTGATGTTTATTTGCCGGTGTTGATTGCCAATGTGCCCCGCGAGATCCTTGAGACTTAGGAAGCCAAAATGTCTATTTTGCCTTTCGCACACTTCACAGTATGTCGCGCCTCTCCCAAGAGGTACGTCTATTACCAAATTCGTGTCCATTTCAATAGCCGGTTCGTCATTATCAGTCCCGTATCCACTTGCGGACAAGTCCGCCACGGATGTTTCGTTCATCGTGTTTGTTTTTGTGTAAACACCTCCCACTTTTCCCGTTCACGTTATTACATTGGCTTTAAACTTTGTCGGTCGTCATATGATCCCTCCATACCGCTTCCTTAGTTATGAATACGAGCCTTTTTGCCTGCGCATCGGAGCCAAGCAGTTTAAAGCATTGTCTCAGGGCGGCGAAAGCGGGCTTTCAAGGTGTTCTGGGACCTTGCCCGTGTTCTGATTGTCCTTTTCATGCCATGTCGTCACCGTAATTGTCCAAGTTCTAGCGCTGCTAGAACATTGAGTTCTTTGTTTATTTGACGCGCATTGCTTCGTGGCGAAAAAAAAAAAAAAGGTTCGACACTCACTTTCAATGTAATTACGCAAAGGCGTCTTTCCGGGTCTCATCCGTACCATAAATCATGTCCTGGTTCTTGCCACGTCATAGCCCATTAGACATTTAATGTTTAGCTTCCGAGTCGGGTGATCTCGGTGACTGCTTTCACAGAGGCACTTCTTAGTTTCCCCTCCTTTGAAGTCAATAACTTCATCGGAGAGTACTTATAGCTGAAACCACGAAAAGGTGAGTGCTAGCTAAACTGTGACTCTCCCTTAAGAGAGTCATAGTTACTCCCGCCGTTTACCCGCGCTTGCTTGAATTTCTTCACGTTGACATTCAGAGCACTGGGCAGAAATCACATTACGTCAACACCCGCGAGGGCCATCGCAATGCTTTGTTTTAATTAGACAGTCGGATTCCCCTAGTCCGGGCCAGTTCTGAGCTGAGCGTTGAATGGCGGCCGAAGAGGACGACTAAGACGGCGCGAACCGCCAAGGAGGCCTCGCAGCAAGGAAGATCCGCGGGAGGCCAAGGCACGGGACCGAGCTCGGATCCCACAAGCACCCCCGAAGAGGCGCCTGCGTTCACCTCGCCCAGGCCCGGCACGTTAGCCAAACCCGCTTCCCTAACAAGCCCGACGCGCTTCGCTCCTCAGAGCCAATCCTTATTCCGAAGTTACGGATCCAATTTGCCGACTTCCCTTACCTACATTAGTC
>OY769910.1:7671050-7678550 GCA_963669185.1 Dyspetes luteomarginatus | reverse complement strand
GTTACTATTATTAATATTGTTATTATTATTATAACTATTACTATTATTATTATTATTATTATCATTATTATTATTATTATTATTATTAAACTGTTGAATGTGCGAACTAGTCACAGTAAATTTTGACGCGTGGACCGATCGAACTTAATTTTGACGCATGGACCGATCGGAGTTAATTTTCACGGGAGGATCATTATTATAGCATTTTGAAAGAAAAGTTTTACGCGTGGACCGATCGGAGTAAATTTTGACGCGTGGAACGATAGGATTAAATTTTGACGCATGGACCGATCGGAGAGTAAATTTTGACGCGTGGACCGATCGGAGTAAATTTTGACGCATGGACCAATCGGAGAGTAAATTTTCACGCGTGGACCGATCGGAGAGAAAAATTTTCACGCGTGGACCGATCGGAGTAAAAAATTTCATTGTCCACCGGAGATTATTATTATTATTATTATTAATGTTGATTAATAGCATAACCGCTGCCAATCCTATTGTTGTATAAATGAGATGCTAAGAATACGGGAGGTCACGATTTGGGTTTGGGTTTGGGTTTGGGTTTGGTGAACGTTTTACACATGGACCGATCGGAGTAAGGTTTGACGCGTGGACCGATCGGAGTAAATTTTGACGCTTGGAACGATGGATTAAATTTTGACGCATGGACCGATCGGAGAGAAAAAATTTCACGCGTGGACCGATCGGAGTAGAAAATGTCATTGTCCACTGGAGATTATTATGATAATTATTATTATTATTAATGTTGATTAATATCATAGCCGCTGCGAATACTATTGTTGTATCGATGATATGCTAAGAATACGGGAGGTCACGATTTGGGTTTGGGTTTGGGTTTGGGTTTGGATTTGGTGAACGTTTTACACGTGGACCGATCGGAATAAATTTTGACGCGTGGACCGATCGGAGTAAATTTTGACGCATGGACCGATCGGAGTTAATTTTCACGGGAGGATCATTATTAAAGCATTTTGAAAGAAAAGTTTGACGCGTGGACCGATCGGAGTAAATTTTGACGCTTGGAACAATAGGATTAAATTTTGACGCATGGACCGATCGGAGAGAAAAAATTTCACGCGTGGACCGATCGGAGTAAAAAATTTCATTGTCCACCGGAGATTATTATTATTATTATTATTATTATTGTTGATTAATAGCATAACCGCTGCGAATACTATTGTTGTATAGATGATATGCTAAGAATACGGGAGGTCACGATTTGGGTTTGGGTTTGGGTTTGGGTTTGGATTTGGTGAACGTTTTACACGTGGACCGATCGGAATAAATTTTGACGCGTGGACCGATCGGAGTAAATTTTGACGCATGGACCGATCGGAGTTAATTTTCACGGGAGGATCATTATTAAAGCATTTTGAAAGAAAAGTTTGACGCGTGGACCGATCGGAGTAAATTTTGACGCTTGGAACAATAGGATTAAATTTTGACGCATGGACCGATCGGAGAGAAAAAATTTCACGCGTGGACCGATCGGAGTAAAAAATTTCATTGTCCACCGGAGATTATTATTATTATTATTATTATTATTGTTGATTAATAGCATAACCGCTGCGAATACTATTGTTGTATAGATGATATGCTAAGAATACGGGAGGTCACGATTTGGGTTTGGGTTTGGGTTTGGGTTTGGGTTTGGATTTGGTGAACGTTTTACACGTGGACCGATCGGAGTAAATTTTGACGCGTGGACCGATCGGAGTAAATTTTGACGCATGGACCGATCGGAGTTAATTTTCACGGGATGATCATTATTAAAGCATTTTGAAAGAAAAGTTTTACGCGTGGACCGATCGGAGTTAATTTTCACGGGAGAATCATTATCATAGCATTTTGAAAGAAAAGTTTGACGCGTGGACCGATCGGAGTAAATTTTGACGCTTGGAACGATGGATTAAATTTTGACGCATGGACCGATCGGAGAGAAAAATTTTCACGCGTGGACCGATCGGAGTAAATTTTGACGCATGGACCGATCGGAGTTAATTTTCACGGGAGGATCATTATTAATACATTTTGAAAGAAAAGTTTTACGCGTGGACCGATCGGAGTTAATTTTCACGGGAGAATCATTATCATAGCATTTTGAAAGAAAAGTTTGACGCGTGGACCGATCGGAGTAAATTTTGACGCTTGGAACGATGGATTAAATTTTGACGCATGGACCGATCGGAGAGAAAAATTTTCACGCGTGGACCGATCGGAGTAAATTTTGACGCGTGGAACGATAGGATTAAATTCGAACGCATGGACCGATCGGAGAGTAAATTTTCACGCGTGGACCGATCGGAGTAGAAAATGTCATTGTCCACTGGAGATTATTATGATAATTATTATTATTATTAATGTTGATTAATAGCATAACCGCTGCGAATACTATTGTTGTATCGATGATATGCTAAGAATACGGGAGGTCACGATTTGGGTTTGGGTTTGGGTTTGGTGAACGTTTTACACATGGACCGATCGGAGTAAATTTTGACGCGTGGACCGATCGGAGTAAATTTTGACGCATGGACCGATCGGAGTTAATTTTCACGGGAGGATCATTATTAATACATTTTGAAAGAAAAGTTTTACGCGTGGACCGATCGGAGTTAATTTTCACGGGAGAATCATTATCATAGCATTTTGAAAGAAAAGTTTGACGCGTGGACCGATCGGAGTAAATTTTGACGCTTGGAACGATGGATTAAATTTTGACGCATGGACCGATCGGAGAGAAAAATTTTCACGCGTGGACCGATCGGAGTAAATTTTGACGCGTGGAACGATAGGATTAAATTTTGACGCATGGACCGATCGGAGAGAAAAATTTTCACGCGTGGACCGATCGGAGTAAAAAATTTCATTGTCCACCGGAGATTATTATTATTATTATTATTAATGTTGATTAATAGCATAACCGCTGCCAATCCTATTGTTGTATAGATGATATGCTAAGAATACGGGAGGTCACGATTTGGGTTTGGGTTTGGGTTTGGGTTTGGGTTTGGATTTGGTGAACGTTTTACACGTGGACCGATCGGAGTAAATTTTGACGCGTGGACCGATCGGAGTAAATTTTGACGCATGGACCGATCGGAGTTAATTTTCACGGGATGATCATTATTAAAGCATTTTGAAAGAAAAGTTTTACGCGTGGACCGATCGGAGTTATTTTTCACGGGAGAATCATTATCATAGCATTTTGAAAGAAAAGTTTGACGCGTGGACCGATCGGAGTAAATTTTGACGCTTGGAACGATGGATTAAATTTTGACGCATGGACCGATCGGAGAGAAAAATTTTCACGCGTGGACCGATCGGAGTAAATTTTGACGCATGGACCGATCGGAGTTAATTTTCACGGGAGGATCATTATTAATACATTTTGAAAGAAAAGTTTTACGCGTGGACCGATCGGAGTTAATTTTCACGGGAGAATCATTATCATAGCATTTTGAAAGAAAAGTTTGACGCGTGGACCGATCGGAGTAAATTTTGACGCTTGGAACGATGGATTAAATTTTGACGCATGGACCGATCGGAGAGAAAAATTTTCACGCGTGGACCGATCGGAGTAAATTTTGACGCGTGGAACGATAGGATTAAATTCGAACGCATGGACCGATCGGAGAGTAAATTTTCACGCGTGGACCGATCGGAGTAGAAAATGTCATTGTCCACTGGAGATTATTATGATAATTATTATTATTATTAATGTTGATTAATAGCATAACCGCTGCGAATACTATTGTTGTATCGATGATATGCTAAGAATACGGGAGGTCACGATTTGGGTTTGGGTTTGGGTTTGGTGAACGTTTTACACATGGACCGATCGGAGTAAATTTTGACGCGTGGACCGATCGGAGTAAATTTTGACGCATGGACCGATCGGAGTTAATTTTCACGGGAGGATCATTATTAATACATTTTGAAAGAAAAGTTTTACGCGTGGACCGATCGGAGTTAATTTTCACGGGAGAATCATTATCATAGCATTTTGAAAGAAAAGTTTGACGCGTGGACCGATCGGAGTAAATTTTGACGCTTGGAACGATGGATTAAATTTTGACGCATGGACCGATCGGAGAGAAAAATTTTCACGCGTGGACCGATCGGAGTAAATTTTGACGCGTGGAACGATAGGATTAAATTTTGACGCATGGACCGATCGGAGAGAAAAATTTTCACGCGTGGACCGATCGGAGTAAAAAATTTCATTGTCCACCGGAGATTATTATTATTATTATTGTTGATTAATAGCATAACCGCTGCGAATACTATTGTTGTATCGATGATATGCTAAGAATACGGGAGGTCACGATTTGGGTTTGGGTTTGGGTTTGGTGAACGTTTTACACATGGACCGATCGGAGTAAATTTTGACGCGTGGACCGATCGGAGTAAATTTTGACGCATGGACCGATCGGAGTTAATTTTCACGGGAGGATCATTATTAATACATTTTGAAAGAAAAGTTTGACGCGTGGACCGATCGGAGTAAATTTTGACGCTTGGAACAATAGGATTAAATTTTGACGCATGGACCGATCGGAGAGAAAAAATTTCACGCGTGGACCGATCGGAGTAAAAAATTTCATTGTCCACCGGAGATTATTATTATTATTATTATTATTATTGTTGATTAATAGCATAACCGCTGCGAATACTATTGTTGTATAGATGATATGCTAAAAATACGGGAGGTCACGATTTGGGTTTGGGTTTGGGTTTGGGTTTGGGTTTGGATTCGGTGAACGTTTTACACGTGGACCGATCGGAGTAAATTTTGACGCGTGGACCGATCGGAGTAAATTTTGACGCATGGACCGATCGGAGTTAATTTTCACGGGATGATGATTATTAAAGCATTTTGAAAGAAAAGTTTTACGCGTGGACCGATCGGAGTTAATTTTCACGGGAGAATCATTATCATAGCATTTTGAAAGAAAAGTTTGACGCGTGGACCGATCGGAGTAAATTTTGACGCTTGGAACGATGGATTAAATTTTGACGCATGGACCGATCGGAGAGAAAAATTTTCACGCGTGGACCGATCGGAGTAAATTTTGACGCATGGACCGATCGGAGTTAATTTTCACGGGAGGATCATTATTAATACATTTTGAAAGAAAAGTTTTACGCGTGGACCGATCGGAGTTAATTTTCACGGGAGAATCATTATCATAGCATTTTGAAAGAAAAGTTTGACGCGTGGACCGATCGGAGTAAATTTTGACGCTTGGAACGATGGATTAAATTTTGACGCATGGACCGATCGGAGAGAAAAATTTTCACGCGTGGACCGATCGGAGTAAATTTTGACGCATGGACCGATCGGAGTTAATTTTCACGGGAGAATCATTATCATAGCATTTTGAAAGAAAAGTTTGACGCGTGGACCGATCGGAGTAAATTTTCACGCGTGGACCGATCGGAGTAGAAAATGTCATTGTCCACTGGAGATTATTATGATAATTATTATTATTATTAATGTTGATTAATAGCATAACCGCTGCGAATACTATTGTTGTATCGATGATATGCTAAGAATACGGGAGGTCACGATTTGGGTTTGGGTTTGGGTTTGGTGAACGTTTTACACATGGACCGATCGGAGTAAATTTTGACGCGTGGACCGATCGGAGTAAATTTTGACGCATGGACCGATCGGAGTTAATTTTCACGGGAGGATCATTATTAATACATTTTGAAAGAAAAGTTTTACGCGTGGACCGATCGGAGTTAATTTTCACGGGAGAATCATTATCATAGCATTTTGAAAGAAAAGTTTGACGCGTGGACCGATCGGAGTAAATTTTGACGCTTGGAACGATGGATTAAATTTTGACGCATGGACCGATCGGAGAGAAAAATTTTCACGCGTGGACCGATCGGAGTAAATGTTGACGCGTGGAACGATAGGATTAAATTTTGACGCATGGACCGATCGGAGAGAAAAATTTTCACGCGTGGACCGATCGGAGTAAAAAATTTCATTGTCCACCGGAGATTATTATTATTATTATTGTTGATTAATAGCATAACCGCTGCGAATACTATTGTTGTATCGATGATATGCTAAGAATACGGGAGGTCACGATTTGGGTTTGGGTTTGGGTTTGGTGAACGTTTTACACATGGACCGATCGGAGTAAATTTTGACGCGTGGACCGATCGGAGTAAATTTTGACGCATGGACCGATCGGAGTTAATTTTCACGGGAGGATCATTATTAATACATTTTGAAAGAAAAGTTTTACGCGTGGACCGATCGGAGTTAATTTTCACGGGAGAATCATTATCATAGCATTTTGAAAGAAAAGTTTGACGCGTGGACCGATCGGAGTAAATTTTGACGCTTGGAACGATGGATTAAATTTTGACGCATGGACCGATCGGAGAGAAAAATTTTCACGCGTGGACCGATCGGAGTAAATTTTGACGCTTGGAACAATAGGATTAAATTTTGACGCATGGACCGATCGGAGTTAATTTTCACGGGATGATCATTATTAAAGCATTTTGAAAGAAAAGTTTTACGCGTGGACCGATCGGAGTTAATTTTCACGGGAGGATCATTATCATAGCATTTTGAAAGAAAAGTTTGACGCGTGGACCGATCGGAGTAAATTTTGACGCGTGGAACGATAGGATTAAATTTTGACGCATGGACCGATCGGAGAGTAAATTTTCACGCGTGGACCGATCGGAGTATAAAATTTCATTGTCCACCGGAGATTATTATTATTATTATTATTAATGTTGATTAATAGCATAACCGCTGCGAATACTATTGTTGTATCGATGATATGCTAAGAATACGGGAGGTCACGATTTGGGTTTGAGTTTGGGTTTGGATTTGGTGAACGTTTTACACGTGGACCGATCGGAGTAAATTTTGACGCGTGGACCGATCGGAGTAAATTTTGACGCATGGACCGATCGGAGTTAATTTTCACGGGATGATCATTATTAAAGCATTTTGAAAGAAAAGTTTTACGCGTGGACCGATCGGAGTTAATTTTCACGGGAGGATCATTATCATAGCATTTTGAAAGAAAAGTTTGACGCGTGGACCGATCGGAGTAAATTTTGACGCGTGGAACGATAGGATTAAATTTTGACGCATGGACCGATCGGAGAGTAAATTTTCACGCGTGGACCGATCGGAGTATAAAATTTCATTGTCCACCGGAGATTATTATTATTATTATTATTAATGTTGATTAATAGCATAACCGCTGCGAATACTATTGTTGTATCGATGATATGCTAAGAATACGGGAGGTCACGATTTGGGTTTGGGTTTGGGTTTGGGTTTGGGTTTGGATTTGGTGAACGTTTTACACGTGGACCGATCGGAGTAAATTTTGACGCGTGGACCGATCGGATTAAATTTTGACGCATGGACCGATCGGAGTTAATTTTCACGGGATGATCATTATTAAAGCATTTTGAAAGAAAAGTTTTACG
>OY769910.1:7663550-7666050 GCA_963669185.1 Dyspetes luteomarginatus | reverse complement strand
ATGCTAGGTGTAATATATCCTTAACCTCTTGGCGTATCGTTTGGTCCAGCATTTTGAGCGTGCCTTTTGCTGGCCTGTTATTCGTCAACGGGAAGATGTACTTTGGCAGGATGTATGTCTGCAGGAGATCTATCTTTTGACAAGGTTTCAATTTTAGTCTCCTTACATTCTTCACCGATTGAACGATCGTTGGCACTTCTGACCCTTTCAGGAGGCCTCTCCAAGGGCCAATTTTTACTCCCAAGTACCTGAGGGTCTCGTCCACATTCACTCCCGCTATCTCCTCTCCTTGCACTGTGAGCCTCGGATTTGTAACAAACCAAGTCTTAGACTTGGCTGTTATCTCGAACGCGTTGCATTTGCCTGCTGACAGTGTCATTCCGAGTTCTTGTAGGAACCGGTCCACCATCAGAAGTTGCTTTTGCGCCTCGTTTTTGTCCCTTGCTAATAGGACTAGGTCATCTGCGAACGCGAGGATGGCCGCCTCGGTCGCTCCTCCTATGTTGATGCCTTTCGTTTCCTCACTCACTTTCTCAATAAGCCCGTCGATTGCCAGGTTAAACAGCAGAGGCGATAGCGGGTCTCCCTGTTTGACTCCGCGCTTGAGACCGATGTCCACCTGGCCATCGCATGCCTTTATCGACGTCTTGCAATTGTCGTACATCTTAGCGATATACTCGCTGATGTGTGTCGGTACGCCCTTCCTCGCGAGTCCTGGTTTTAAGCTCGCATGCGGTACAGTGTCGAATGCTTTGGACACATCGAGCACCGAAACCACCCCTCCACCAGTCGCCTTTGCTGCTGCAATCGCCTCGTTTAGAATAAGTATATTCAGGCTGCATCCGTCTTCCGCGGTAAAGCCCTTTTGCCTTGGCGATTGCTTTATGAAGTTTCGCAGTTTGCAGTCAATGATGGCGGAAAAAATCCGACCAATCATGGAGCCGACTGTGATGGGTCTCCAGTTTCTCACGTCTCCGGGGTCTTTGCCCTCCTTTGGGATCAATGTCGTTCGATTTTGTTTCCAAGCTGTAGGGTAGTATTTCTCCCTTAGTAAGATGTTGAATAGTACTGCGAGTACTGCTGGCGCGGCAGCCTTGGTTAGATGACATCGTTTTATGTGATCGAGGCCTGGGGCCGAGCTGTTGTTAATTTTGTTTATTCGAGCTTTGACCTCTTCCGGGTCTATTGGCGCAAAGACTTCGTTTATGTCCCGCAGCCCAATTGCTCTCTGCTCTGGCACCCTTGGTCCCTCTTGTCCCCAGAGGTTGTTATATAAATTTGTTATATCCGCTGCCTTTGGCGGATTTTGTCGCATTTCGGTGTACGAGAAGTCACCTCGGACAACCATTTCTGCCAGCTTTTTCGGCTGCGAGTTGTATAAATCCTGACATCGCGCGTAGGCGAAGCGCTTCCTCCTATTGCTATTAGGAGGCTGTCTTTGGTTTGTTCTCTGTCCTCGGTTTCCTCTCGTTTGTCTATTCGCCGCCGACCTCGGCCTTTCCCGTTCCTGCTCTTGTGGGAGAAGAATCTGCACGAGTTGGCTTATTGTTAGTTCGATCATGTCCCCCATTTGTTGAGGTGAATCATGAAGTGCTGCCCATTCACGTCGGAGGTTCTCTCCTACTTCCGAAATTCCTTCGTCACCCCGTGGGATGACTACTGATCGGATGCGTTCCGCAAATGCTTCCCGCCATTGGGCCAGTTGTTCAATTTGTGGCTCTTCGCCCTCCTCGGCACTTTCGAACTCGCCAGCTCCCGAGTTATCGCTCTCAGTACTTGACTGGATTGTATCTTCGAATAGGTCTTCCTCCAAGGAGTTAGACGAATCCGTCGCGTTCTCGGTAGGTTGCTCGATCTCCCGCACCTCTGACTCACTCGATGTTTCTGAGTCATCGTGCGACTCTTCAGCCTCACTCGAGCTCATCGGTTCGATCGGCTCGGCTTCCTCCTGATCTTGAAGGAGCCGTCTTTTGTCGCTTATTTGTTTTTGCGTTTTGCCGGGGAAGAACGGCAATAACGCTTTGTTAGGGTGCCTCATACGCTTGTATTGCGCATTGAGGACCCGTAGACGTTCTGTCTCTTCTACGCTCCATACATGTGTGGGCCTCCCTGGCCTTCCCTCCCTTCGGAGAGCTTGCATTCTTCTTTCATTCCTGAGCGCCGGATGTTGGAAGCGCTCGTGCTGCGACTTCCCTATCTGCGTGTCGCAGGAGAAGTCGCATTGGTCGCACTGGAAGGCTTTCGGAGGACCTGCCACTTGCGGGCCTCTACAGTGTGCTTGATGCCCATACCAGTTTCTCAGACCCGGGAACACTTTGCCACACCGGTTACATCTGTATGTGATGTTTATTTGCCGGTGTTGATTGCCAATGTGCCCCGCGAGACCCTTGAGACTTAGAAAGCCAAAATGTCTATTTTGCCTTTCGCACACTTCACAGTATGTCGCGCCTCTCCCAAGAGGTACGTCTATAACCAAATTCGTGTCCATTTCAGTAGCCGG
>OY769910.1:7646050-7656050 GCA_963669185.1 Dyspetes luteomarginatus | reverse complement strand
ATGTATTAGCTCTAGAATTACCACAGTTATCCAAGTAAATGTGGGTACGATCTAAGGAACCATAACTGATTTAATGAGCCATTCGCGGTTTCACCTTAATACGGCATGTACTGAGACATGCATGGCTTAATCTTTGAGACAAGCATATGACTACTGGCAGGATCAACCAGGGAGCTTCGTTTTGTATACGAGAGCTCGAGATATATCACAAGAGTGAGAGAAAAATAAAGGGTTGCGCGCGCGAGACGGCAAACCTTTTCATCTTTCTACAACAAACCCTGGACTTATCTTCGTTTCTCAGTGTTCTCCGGCGCGGTGGACACGATTGTCATCCAGAGTTTGTGTGTGCTAAAATCACAAGGATAGAAACACACACGCAACAAACAAAACAACACGATCGAAATCCTAAACCACAGCCGACACACTTTTTTTTTTGGCACAGCACGGAAACGTTAATATTTTCATATTTGCGTCTGCCACGGCCATTTTATATTTAAGAAAAGTTTTACCAAAATTTGTCTCTTTCAAATCTTTATTAAAAGATTCGTCATAAACAAAAGATGGAAAAAACCAACGGATTGCATTGCTAAAGACTATATAGAGCAACCGTGTGAATCCGATATTATTGCTTCGAAACTTTCTCTCGTTTCATTGACTCTTGACGCTAATAAAATTTGTAAAGCGACTAGATGTGACTAAAAAAATTAGACACTTTCGTGTGTTCACTTTGACATATGTGATATATATGTCTATTCTCGCCCGGAATTGGGTGAGTCAATGCTCGGTATTTAGAATACTGGCCGCATAAAGCGTTCAGATGTATAAAAATACGTACACAAATCGCCTAGGGCGTTTACCACATAAAGAGCCATTCGGTCAAAGACACCGACTCGTGGAAATGCTGCGTAAATATTGCATCTTAATATAATACATCAAAAATAGCCTTAAAATAAATACCACTGTAGTATTATTAAGCATCACATACATGCGAGCAGTGCGCATCGTATTAGATAGAGCATCAGCGCTCACGCGCCGATGCTTCCTATCCCTTATAGATACCGGCCGGCCATACTGCGCATCGGAGCCGAACGGTTTACAGCACGGTGCCAGGGCGGCAAAAGTAGCGTTGAACTGGTCCGGACCAAATAGAGATCTACCAACTTTAACAATGGCCAAAAATTTTATTTGATCTCAATTTTGTAACAAAATTGTTGTGTTTATTGATGCCATCATTGTTACTATTATTAATATTGTTATTATTATTATAACTATTACTATTATTATTATTATTATTATCATTATTATTATTATTATTATTATTAAACTGTTGAATGTGCGAACTAGTCACAGTAAATTTTGACGCGTGGACCGATCGAACTTAATTTTGACGCATGGACCGATCGGAGTTAATTTTCACGGGAGGATCATTATTATAGCATTTTGAAAGAAAAGTTTTACGCGTGGACCGATCGGAGTAAATTTTGACGCGTGGAACGATAGGATTAAATTTTGACGCATGGACCGATCGGAGAGTAAATTTTGACGCGTGGACCGATCGGAGTAAATTTTGACGCATGGACCAATCGGAGAGTAAATTTTCACGCGTGGACCGATCGGAGAGAAAAATTTTCACGCGTGGACCGATCGGAGTAAAAAATTTCATTGTCCACCGGAGATTATTATTATTATTATTATTAATGTTGATTAATAGCATAACCGCTGCCAATCCTATTGTTGTATAAATGAGATGCTAAGAATACGGGAGGTCACGATTTGGGTTTGGGTTTGGGTTTGGGTTTGGTGAACGTTTTACACATGGACCGATCGGAGTAAGGTTTGACGCGTGGACCGATCGGAGTAAATTTTGACGCTTGGAACGATGGATTAAATTTTGACGCATGGACCGATCGGAGAGAAAAAATTTCACGCGTGGACCGATCGGAGTAGAAAATGTCATTGTCCACTGGAGATTATTATGATAATTATTATTATTATTAATGTTGATTAATATCATAGCCGCTGCGAATACTATTGTTGTATCGATGATATGCTAAGAATACGGGAGGTCACGATTTGGGTTTGGGTTTGGGTTTGGGTTTGGATTTGGTGAACGTTTTACACGTGGACCGATCGGAATAAATTTTGACGCGTGGACCGATCGGAGTAAATTTTGACGCATGGACCGATCGGAGTTAATTTTCACGGGAGGATCATTATTAAAGCATTTTGAAAGAAAAGTTTGACGCGTGGACCGATCGGAGTAAATTTTGACGCTTGGAACAATAGGATTAAATTTTGACGCATGGACCGATCGGAGAGAAAAAATTTCACGCGTGGACCGATCGGAGTAAAAAATTTCATTGTCCACCGGAGATTATTATTATTATTATTATTATTATTGTTGATTAATAGCATAACCGCTGCGAATACTATTGTTGTATAGATGATATGCTAAGAATACGGGAGGTCACGATTTGGGTTTGGGTTTGGGTTTGGGTTTGGATTTGGTGAACGTTTTACACGTGGACCGATCGGAATAAATTTTGACGCGTGGACCGATCGGAGTAAATTTTGACGCATGGACCGATCGGAGTTAATTTTCACGGGAGGATCATTATTAAAGCATTTTGAAAGAAAAGTTTGACGCGTGGACCGATCGGAGTAAATTTTGACGCTTGGAACAATAGGATTAAATTTTGACGCATGGACCGATCGGAGAGAAAAAATTTCACGCGTGGACCGATCGGAGTAAAAAATTTCATTGTCCACCGGAGATTATTATTATTATTATTATTATTATTGTTGATTAATAGCATAACCGCTGCGAATACTATTGTTGTATAGATGATATGCTAAGAATACGGGAGGTCACGATTTGGGTTTGGGTTTGGGTTTGGGTTTGGGTTTGGATTTGGTGAACGTTTTACACGTGGACCGATCGGAGTAAATTTTGACGCGTGGACCGATCGGAGTAAATTTTGACGCATGGACCGATCGGAGTTAATTTTCACGGGATGATCATTATTAAAGCATTTTGAAAGAAAAGTTTTACGCGTGGACCGATCGGAGTTAATTTTCACGGGAGAATCATTATCATAGCATTTTGAAAGAAAAGTTTGACGCGTGGACCGATCGGAGTAAATTTTGACGCTTGGAACGATGGATTAAATTTTGACGCATGGACCGATCGGAGAGAAAAATTTTCACGCGTGGACCGATCGGAGTAAATTTTGACGCATGGACCGATCGGAGTTAATTTTCACGGGAGGATCATTATTAATACATTTTGAAAGAAAAGTTTTACGCGTGGACCGATCGGAGTTAATTTTCACGGGAGAATCATTATCATAGCATTTTGAAAGAAAAGTTTGACGCGTGGACCGATCGGAGTAAATTTTGACGCTTGGAACGATGGATTAAATTTTGACGCATGGACCGATCGGAGAGAAAAATTTTCACGCGTGGACCGATCGGAGTAAATTTTGACGCGTGGAACGATAGGATTAAATTCGAACGCATGGACCGATCGGAGAGTAAATTTTCACGCGTGGACCGATCGGAGTAGAAAATGTCATTGTCCACTGGAGATTATTATGATAATTATTATTATTATTAATGTTGATTAATAGCATAACCGCTGCGAATACTATTGTTGTATCGATGATATGCTAAGAATACGGGAGGTCACGATTTGGGTTTGGGTTTGGGTTTGGTGAACGTTTTACACATGGACCGATCGGAGTAAATTTTGACGCGTGGACCGATCGGAGTAAATTTTGACGCATGGACCGATCGGAGTTAATTTTCACGGGAGGATCATTATTAATACATTTTGAAAGAAAAGTTTTACGCGTGGACCGATCGGAGTTAATTTTCACGGGAGAATCATTATCATAGCATTTTGAAAGAAAAGTTTGACGCGTGGACCGATCGGAGTAAATTTTGACGCTTGGAACGATGGATTAAATTTTGACGCATGGACCGATCGGAGAGAAAAATTTTCACGCGTGGACCGATCGGAGTAAATTTTGACGCGTGGAACGATAGGATTAAATTTTGACGCATGGACCGATCGGAGAGAAAAATTTTCACGCGTGGACCGATCGGAGTAAAAAATTTCATTGTCCACCGGAGATTATTATTATTATTATTATTAATGTTGATTAATAGCATAACCGCTGCCAATCCTATTGTTGTATAGATGATATGCTAAGAATACGGGAGGTCACGATTTGGGTTTGGGTTTGGGTTTGGGTTTGGGTTTGGATTTGGTGAACGTTTTACACGTGGACCGATCGGAGTAAATTTTGACGCGTGGACCGATCGGAGTAAATTTTGACGCATGGACCGATCGGAGTTAATTTTCACGGGATGATCATTATTAAAGCATTTTGAAAGAAAAGTTTTACGCGTGGACCGATCGGAGTTATTTTTCACGGGAGAATCATTATCATAGCATTTTGAAAGAAAAGTTTGACGCGTGGACCGATCGGAGTAAATTTTGACGCTTGGAACGATGGATTAAATTTTGACGCATGGACCGATCGGAGAGAAAAATTTTCACGCGTGGACCGATCGGAGTAAATTTTGACGCATGGACCGATCGGAGTTAATTTTCACGGGAGGATCATTATTAATACATTTTGAAAGAAAAGTTTTACGCGTGGACCGATCGGAGTTAATTTTCACGGGAGAATCATTATCATAGCATTTTGAAAGAAAAGTTTGACGCGTGGACCGATCGGAGTAAATTTTGACGCTTGGAACGATGGATTAAATTTTGACGCATGGACCGATCGGAGAGAAAAATTTTCACGCGTGGACCGATCGGAGTAAATTTTGACGCGTGGAACGATAGGATTAAATTCGAACGCATGGACCGATCGGAGAGTAAATTTTCACGCGTGGACCGATCGGAGTAGAAAATGTCATTGTCCACTGGAGATTATTATGATAATTATTATTATTATTAATGTTGATTAATAGCATAACCGCTGCGAATACTATTGTTGTATCGATGATATGCTAAGAATACGGGAGGTCACGATTTGGGTTTGGGTTTGGGTTTGGTGAACGTTTTACACATGGACCGATCGGAGTAAATTTTGACGCGTGGACCGATCGGAGTAAATTTTGACGCATGGACCGATCGGAGTTAATTTTCACGGGAGGATCATTATTAATACATTTTGAAAGAAAAGTTTTACGCGTGGACCGATCGGAGTTAATTTTCACGGGAGAATCATTATCATAGCATTTTGAAAGAAAAGTTTGACGCGTGGACCGATCGGAGTAAATTTTGACGCTTGGAACGATGGATTAAATTTTGACGCATGGACCGATCGGAGAGAAAAATTTTCACGCGTGGACCGATCGGAGTAAATTTTGACGCGTGGAACGATAGGATTAAATTTTGACGCATGGACCGATCGGAGAGAAAAATTTTCACGCGTGGACCGATCGGAGTAAAAAATTTCATTGTCCACCGGAGATTATTATTATTATTATTGTTGATTAATAGCATAACCGCTGCGAATACTATTGTTGTATCGATGATATGCTAAGAATACGGGAGGTCACGATTTGGGTTTGGGTTTGGGTTTGGTGAACGTTTTACACATGGACCGATCGGAGTAAATTTTGACGCGTGGACCGATCGGAGTAAATTTTGACGCATGGACCGATCGGAGTTAATTTTCACGGGAGGATCATTATTAATACATTTTGAAAGAAAAGTTTGACGCGTGGACCGATCGGAGTAAATTTTGACGCTTGGAACAATAGGATTAAATTTTGACGCATGGACCGATCGGAGAGAAAAAATTTCACGCGTGGACCGATCGGAGTAAAAAATTTCATTGTCCACCGGAGATTATTATTATTATTATTATTATTATTGTTGATTAATAGCATAACCGCTGCGAATACTATTGTTGTATAGATGATATGCTAAAAATACGGGAGGTCACGATTTGGGTTTGGGTTTGGGTTTGGGTTTGGGTTTGGATTCGGTGAACGTTTTACACGTGGACCGATCGGAGTAAATTTTGACGCGTGGACCGATCGGAGTAAATTTTGACGCATGGACCGATCGGAGTTAATTTTCACGGGATGATGATTATTAAAGCATTTTGAAAGAAAAGTTTTACGCGTGGACCGATCGGAGTTAATTTTCACGGGAGAATCATTATCATAGCATTTTGAAAGAAAAGTTTGACGCGTGGACCGATCGGAGTAAATTTTGACGCTTGGAACGATGGATTAAATTTTGACGCATGGACCGATCGGAGAGAAAAATTTTCACGCGTGGACCGATCGGAGTAAATTTTGACGCATGGACCGATCGGAGTTAATTTTCACGGGAGGATCATTATTAATACATTTTGAAAGAAAAGTTTTACGCGTGGACCGATCGGAGTTAATTTTCACGGGAGAATCATTATCATAGCATTTTGAAAGAAAAGTTTGACGCGTGGACCGATCGGAGTAAATTTTGACGCTTGGAACGATGGATTAAATTTTGACGCATGGACCGATCGGAGAGAAAAATTTTCACGCGTGGACCGATCGGAGTAAATTTTGACGCATGGACCGATCGGAGTTAATTTTCACGGGAGAATCATTATCATAGCATTTTGAAAGAAAAGTTTGACGCGTGGACCGATCGGAGTAAATTTTCACGCGTGGACCGATCGGAGTAGAAAATGTCATTGTCCACTGGAGATTATTATGATAATTATTATTATTATTAATGTTGATTAATAGCATAACCGCTGCGAATACTATTGTTGTATCGATGATATGCTAAGAATACGGGAGGTCACGATTTGGGTTTGGGTTTGGGTTTGGTGAACGTTTTACACATGGACCGATCGGAGTAAATTTTGACGCGTGGACCGATCGGAGTAAATTTTGACGCATGGACCGATCGGAGTTAATTTTCACGGGAGGATCATTATTAATACATTTTGAAAGAAAAGTTTTACGCGTGGACCGATCGGAGTTAATTTTCACGGGAGAATCATTATCATAGCATTTTGAAAGAAAAGTTTGACGCGTGGACCGATCGGAGTAAATTTTGACGCTTGGAACGATGGATTAAATTTTGACGCATGGACCGATCGGAGAGAAAAATTTTCACGCGTGGACCGATCGGAGTAAATGTTGACGCGTGGAACGATAGGATTAAATTTTGACGCATGGACCGATCGGAGAGAAAAATTTTCACGCGTGGACCGATCGGAGTAAAAAATTTCATTGTCCACCGGAGATTATTATTATTATTATTGTTGATTAATAGCATAACCGCTGCGAATACTATTGTTGTATCGATGATATGCTAAGAATACGGGAGGTCACGATTTGGGTTTGGGTTTGGGTTTGGTGAACGTTTTACACATGGACCGATCGGAGTAAATTTTGACGCGTGGACCGATCGGAGTAAATTTTGACGCATGGACCGATCGGAGTTAATTTTCACGGGAGGATCATTATTAATACATTTTGAAAGAAAAGTTTTACGCGTGGACCGATCGGAGTTAATTTTCACGGGAGAATCATTATCATAGCATTTTGAAAGAAAAGTTTGACGCGTGGACCGATCGGAGTAAATTTTGACGCTTGGAACGATGGATTAAATTTTGACGCATGGACCGATCGGAGAGAAAAATTTTCACGCGTGGACCGATCGGAGTAAATTTTGACGCTTGGAACAATAGGATTAAATTTTGACGCATGGACCGATCGGAGTTAATTTTCACGGGATGATCATTATTAAAGCATTTTGAAAGAAAAGTTTTACGCGTGGACCGATCGGAGTTAATTTTCACGGGAGGATCATTATCATAGCATTTTGAAAGAAAAGTTTGACGCGTGGACCGATCGGAGTAAATTTTGACGCGTGGAACGATAGGATTAAATTTTGACGCATGGACCGATCGGAGAGTAAATTTTCACGCGTGGACCGATCGGAGTATAAAATTTCATTGTCCACCGGAGATTATTATTATTATTATTATTAATGTTGATTAATAGCATAACCGCTGCGAATACTATTGTTGTATCGATGATATGCTAAGAATACGGGAGGTCACGATTTGGGTTTGAGTTTGGGTTTGGATTTGGTGAACGTTTTACACGTGGACCGATCGGAGTAAATTTTGACGCGTGGACCGATCGGAGTAAATTTTGACGCATGGACCGATCGGAGTTAATTTTCACGGGATGATCATTATTAAAGCATTTTGAAAGAAAAGTTTTACGCGTGGACCGATCGGAGTTAATTTTCACGGGAGGATCATTATCATAGCATTTTGAAAGAAAAGTTTGACGCGTGGACCGATCGGAGTAAATTTTGACGCGTGGAACGATAGGATTAAATTTTGACGCATGGACCGATCGGAGAGTAAATTTTCACGCGTGGACCGATCGGAGTATAAAATTTCATTGTCCACCGGAGATTATTATTATTATTATTATTAATGTTGATTAATAGCATAACCGCTGCGAATACTATTGTTGTATCGATGATATGCTAAGAATACGGGAGGTCACGATTTGGGTTTGGGTTTGGGTTTGGGTTTGGGTTTGGATTTGGTGAACGTTTTACACGTGGACCGATCGGAGTAAATTTTGACGCGTGGACCGATCGGATTAAATTTTGACGCATGGACCGATCGGAGTTAATTTTCACGGGATGATCATTATTAAAGCATTTTGAAAGAAAAGTTTTACGCGTGGACCGATCGGAGTTAATTTTCACGGGAGGATCATTATCATAGCATTTTGAAAGAAAAGTTTGACGCGTGGACCGATCGGAGTAAATTTTGACGCGTGGAACGATAGGATTAAATTTTGACGCATGGACCGATCGGAGAGTAAATTTTCACGCGTGGACCGATCGGAGTATAAAATTTCATTGTCCACCGGAGATTATTATTATTATTATTATTAATGTTGATTAATAGCATAACCGCTGCGATTACTATTGTTGTATCGATGATATGCTAAGAATACGGGAGGTCACGATTTGGGTTTGGGTTTGGGTTTGGTGAACGTTTTACACGTGGACCGATCGGAGTAAATTTTGACGCGTGGACCGATCGGAGTAAATTTTGACGCATGGACCGATCGGAGTTAATTTTCACGGGAGGATCATTATTAATACATTTTGAAAGAAAAGTTTTACGCGTGGACCGATCGGAGTTAATTTTCACGGGAGAATCATTATCATAGCATTTTGAAAGAAAAGTTTGACGCGTGGACCGATCGGAGTAAATTTTGACGCTTGGAACGATGGATTAAATTTTGACGCATGGACCGATCGGAGTAAATTTTGACGCTTGGAACAATAGGATTAAATTTTGACGCATGGACCGATCGGAGAGAAAAATTTTCACGCGTGGACCGATCGGAGTAAAAAATTTCATTGTCCACCGGAGATTATTATTATTATTATTATTAATGTTGATTAATAGCATAACCGCTGCCAATCCTATTGTTGTATAGATGATATGCTAAGAATACGGGAGGTCACGATTTGGGTTTGGGTTTGGGTTTGTGTTTGGGTTTGGGTTTGGGTTTGGGTTTGGGTTTGTGTTTGGGTTTGGGTTTGGGTTTGGGTTTGGGTTTGGGTTTGGGTTTGGGTTTGGGTTTGGGTTTGGTGAACGTTTTACACGTGGACCGATCGGAGTCAATTTTGACGAGTGGACCGATCGAACTTAATTTTTATGCATGCACCGACCGGAGAACAAATTTTCATACGTGGATCGATGGGATTAAATTTTGACGCATGGACCGATCGGAAAGTAACTTTCTACATGTAGACCGATCATAGTAAATTTTGACGCGTGGAACGATCGAAATGAACCCAAACGTGGTTTTCTTCCAATCAAAATATTATCTATTATTTACACGCTGCCGCGATCTCTCGCAATTCAGGCGCGCGACAAATATACATATTTACACAAACCCAAAGGAGATCCTCTGTAGAAGGACTATT
>OY769910.1:7638550-7641050 GCA_963669185.1 Dyspetes luteomarginatus | reverse complement strand
TGTTATATAAATTTGTTATATCCGCTGCCTTTGGCGGATTTTGTCGCATTTCGGTGTACGAGAAGTCACCTCGGACAACCATTTCTGCCAGCTTTTTCGGCTGCGAGTTGTATAAATCCTGACATCGCGCGTAGGCGAAGCGCTTCCTCCTATTGCTATTAGGAGGCTGTCTTTGGTTTGTTCTCTGTCCTCGGTTTCCTCTCGTTTGTCTATTCGCCGCCGACCTCGGCCTTTCCCGTTCCTGCTCTTGTGGGAGAAGAATCTGCACGAGTTGGCTTATTGTTAGTTCGATCATGTCCCCCATTTGTTGAGGTGAATCATGAAGTGCTGCCCATTCACGTCGGAGGTTCTCTCCTACTTCCGAAATTCCTTCGTCACCCCGTGGGATGACTACTGATCGGATGCGTTCCGCAAATGCTTCCCGCCATTGGGCCAGTTGTTCAATTTGTGGCTCTTCGCCCTCCTCGGCACTTTCGAACTCGCCAGCTCCCGAGTTATCGCTCTCAGTACTTGACTGGATTGTATCTTCGAATAGGTCTTCCTCCAAGGAGTTAGACGAATCCGTCGCGTTCTCGGTAGGTTGCTCGATCTCCCGCACCTCTGACTCACTCGATGTTTCTGAGTCATCGTGCGACTCTTCAGCCTCACTCGAGCTCATCGGTTCGATCGGCTCGGCTTCCTCCTGATCTTGAAGGAGCCGTCTTTTGTCGCTTATTTGTTTTTGCGTTTTGCCGGGGAAGAACGGCAATAACGCTTTGTTAGGGTGCCTCATACGCTTGTATTGCGCATTGAGGACCCGTAGACGTTCTGTCTCTTCTACGCTCCATACATGTGTGGGCCTCCCTGGCCTTCCCTCCCTTCGGAGAGCTTGCATTCTTCTTTCATTCCTGAGCGCCGGATGTTGGAAGCGCTCGTGCTGCGACTTCCCTATCTGCGTGTCGCAGGAGAAGTCGCATTGGTCGCACTGGAAGGCTTTCGGAGGACCTGCCACTTGCGGGCCTCTACAGTGTGCTTGATGCCCATACCAGTTTCTCAGACCCGGGAACACTTTGCCACACCGGTTACATCTGTATGTGATGTTTATTTGCCGGTGTTGATTGCCAATGTGCCCCGCGAGACCCTTGAGACTTAGAAAGCCAAAATGTCTATTTTGCCTTTCGCACACTTCACAGTATGTCGCGCCTCTCCCAAGAGGTACGTCTATAACCAAATTCGTGTCCATTTCAGTAGCCGGTTCGTCATTATCAGTCCCGTGTCCACTTGCGGACAAGTCCGCCACGGATGTCCCGGGACCTGGATCATCCGTGTCCGAGGCACTATCTGTTATGTGTTCTGTTTCGTTCATCCTGTTTGTTTCTGTGTAAACACCTCCCACTTTTCCCGTTCACGTTATTACATTAGCCTTAATATGTTGCCAGTCGTCATATGATCCCTCCTTACCGCTTCCTTAGTTATGAATACGAGCCTTTTTTCATGCGCACCGGAGCCAAGCGGTTTAAAGCATTGTCTCAGGGCGGCGAAAGCGGGCTTCCAAGGTGTTCTGGGACCATGCTCGTATTCTGACTTGTCCTTTTCATGCCATGTCGTCACCGTTTTTCTAAGTTCCAGCACTGCTAGAACGCTCAGTTCTTAGTTTATTTGACGCGCATTGCTTCGTGTCGCAAAAAAAAAAAAAAAAAAAAAAAAAAAAAAAAATTGACACTCACTTTGGATGTAATTACGCGAACGCGTCTTTCCGGGCCTAACCCGTACCATTAATCATGTCCTGGTTCTTGCCACGTCATTGCCCATTAGACTTTTAATGTTTAGCTTTGCTAAACTCCTGGGACAGGTGTTCCTTGTCCCTTTTGGCTTTCCGCCTTTCCCCTTTGTCTAAATCCGAGTCGGGTGATCTCGGTGACTGCTTTCACAGAGGCACTTCTTAGTTTCCCCTCCCTTGAAGTCAAAACCTCAACGGAGAGTACTTATAGCTGAAACCACGAAAAGGTGAGTGCTTGCTAAACTGTGACTCCCAGTTAAGAGAGTCATAGTTACTCCCGCCGTTTACCCGCGCTTGCTTGAATTTCTTCACGTTGACATTCAGAGCACTGGGCAGAAATCACATTGCGTCAACACCCGCGAGGGCCATCGCAATGCTTTGTTTTAATTAGACAGTCGGATTCCCCTAGTCCGTGCCAGTTCTGAGCTGAGCGTTGAATGGCGGCCGAAGAGGACGACCAAGACGGCGCGAACCGCCAAGGAAGCCTCGCAGCAAGGAAGATCCGCGGGAGGCCAAGGCACGGGACCGAGCTCGGATCCCACAAGCACCCCCGAAGAGGCGCCTGCGTTCACCTCGCCCAGGCCCGGCACGTTAGCCAAACCCGCTTCCCTAACAAGCCCGACGCGCCCCGCTCCTCAGAGCCAATCCTTATTCCGAAGTTACGGATCCAATTTGCCGACTTCCCTTACCTACATTAGTCTATCGACTAGAGGCTCTTTACCTTGGAGACCTGCTGCGGAT